>VKOC01046554.1:0-103558 GCA_009364415.1 Spea multiplicata | reverse complement strand
GCATTACAAGCCGGCACCAAGACCGAAGAGGGAGACTCGCCGCAGAGGAGAGAGAGAGGGGTGCCGAGCGGGTAAGCGAAAACCACTCGGCGCCCCTCTCTCTCTCTTCCGCTTCAAAAAAAAAAAACGCTTGGGGCGGCAAAGTGCCGCCCCTTCTAAAGTGCCGCCTGGGGCAATTGCCCCAGTTGGCCCCATTGTAGGGCCGGCCCTGGTCCTAACCACCAATAGCCGAAGAAGGTTTTTTTGTGGATGATAAGCACGTTATAATATAGTCTTGTGTAATGTGGTAATAAAGGCTGACAAATGGATATAGAATACTGCATCCAAAATGAATTCAGCTGGACAGTTATTCCTGAGCTCCAGATAATTGAATTCTAGTCTGTGATATCCTTATGCAACACAAAACCCTACCTAATACCTAATAAGATTGTAAAATACTTGGCTTTTATAAAACCCACAATCATTAAACGTGATTTGGCACAAAACCTACGTCCTCAGGTAACTTTTACCTATGCAACTAAGTAGTTGCAAATGATGTAAGCTTAGACCTAGTTATTTATCTTTATCATTAGGAAAAAGACCTATTAAGTTTTTTTCCCAAAAAAAATCTTTGCCATTAACTGTGCATAAACAAATTGTGATTAAATTACCAGGGATTCTCTTGAATTCTCTTTATTTCCAGGCCATTTTTGACAACATTTCCAAGGCGCGACTAAAGAATATCTCCCCATTTATCAGTGGGTGTTCTCATTATCAACGTCCTTCTGTGCCAATGCAGACAAGGAAAATGCTGCACAGAGCCGATCGGAATTGTCAAATTAGGCAGTTTATAGGATTCCTGTGGAGAAATTCACTGTGTTGTATTAACAGCAACTAGCTAAAAAGGGCTATTTTGTCTATGGGGATTTAAGAGGAGAGACAATGTTTATTTTTTTTCCCAGACGAAAATTGATTGTAAGTAACAGGATTGCCAAGTGGAAAGTGAGAAATTATCATATCATATGATTAAATGAAAGCTTACCTTGTTATAAGGTAACTAGACATGTCCCAGTGGAATTTAGACAATGTTTGATTAAACCAGCCTTTCCTACTTTAAATTCAAGGAACAAATTAAAGAATAATTGAGATCCTTTTCGAATCTTTTAAAAGCTGCATATATAAAAGCCTTCAGCTCCAGGTGGCAAAGCAATTAACTAATGAATAAAAGCAGCACCACTGACACTCGTCAGATGTTTAAATTCTGTAAAGCAGATAAATTAATGTGTTCTTTAAGCCAAATAAATGATTGCGCATGTACAGCTCTGCAAAAGCCCCAGAGGAAAGCTTTAGAAGTTTATTGACAGAAAGGTTGCAAACTAGTTAATCAAGAGGGCCAGGAAAACTTGGTTTAATTAACGCTGTTACTTTTATGCTGTATGGTGGGCACTCTCTTACAGTCTATAATGCAGCAGGGGATGTTTAGTAATGTTTTCATGCAATAGTTTAATTAGATTTTGTAAAGCTGTCATCTACATTTTTTGTTCGTGACACCTTTGTTTTAATAAGTTTGGGATTTTGTTATGCAAACTGTGTTTTACACTAGATCATGTTTGTTTATTCATATGATCAGAGCAGGACTGGTCCGGTGCCACGCGGCACGAGTCGCTTACCTTTATTGCCATAGCAGATCTGGTGTACCATGTACCATTTTTGGTGCAATTGCCTTCACAAAAAACTTTACACAAATGTTAACAAGGATTAGAATAAAAAGGCTATTTTAACTTTTGTATGTGTTCAACACACATTACTGTGTTTATTTTTCCATTTTGATCTCTGGGGATTACTTTCTGTTTTAGCTAATCATACTTTAGTGCGTTTGTGAAATTTTGGCGTACTGGAATGATCTTTTTTTAATCATTGAATGTTTTGTTACTATGTAAACATCATTTGAAATGGCAACAAAGACAGATCTCTACTCCTTATTTGCAATGAATTAGGTCCAGAGAGCGTTCATCATAGTAAAAATGTGTTTTTATAAAATTGTATCGATATTGAAGGAGCTATTCAACAAGATCATATTTTTATTTTAGCTAGGTGTTTACAGACAACACTTTTGCAAGGCTCCTGCACTCCCTTATGCTCATGGTATCTACAGAGATATGATATCAGCTTGCCAATACCTAAGGGCCATCTTGGATTTGAAGGTAACTCATTTGTATCCTGAGAAGAGGGAGGAAGCACACACACATTGGCTTTAGTGTCTTCCATAATAATAAAAACATGTAAAGCGTCATTGTCATTAGTCTGTGGGATCACAAGCCTGGGACATTTTGGACATATTTTATAAATATGAACTTACAGGTTGTCTTGTCCATCAGGGTCGTGTTTAAATACTATACTCCGGCCGTTATTTCTGGGAATCAAAAATATTGTTTGGAAAGCACATGCCTACCAACAACGTATCAGGTAACGATCATAGTATTCTCAATAGGCAATGCTTTTCTTTTTCCAGCTGCACACATGCCAGAAAGGTCATTCTTCGTGAATATCAAGGTCATGCTTGTTGACCAATGGTCATAATGAATGGCCAACCAACAAGCAGCACAGTGTTATAATTTGGTTCTAATGTAGTCCGTTTACCACTGGCTGGCAAAGATGGATAAAGTGTTCACATATCAGACTGTTGGACAGCCATGGGCAAATATTCATGCTGTTAGAAATGCATAAACAAGAATATAATAAAACCGAAAGATAGTCAAAACAGAAGCCAGAAGTACAATTCTAGATCTTAGTCACAGAGACAACTGACCTTCCATTAAAAATACATGTTACATGAAATATGGAGTATGTCGGCAAAATATAGAAGGACAATCAACATGTACCTTTCATTGGTTTTGATAAATACATTTGAATGCATTAAATACACTCTTGGCCAATAACATACCCATTAAAACCATTTCTAAAATAGATCTTGCCAACACAAAGTTTTTTTTAATGTTGAATGTTTGTGGAATAATATATTCTTAAAATGATCATTACTGCAGTATATACTACAGGTCACCACCTGGCAGTCTCTGGTCTAATGCATTAGCAGAAGCGTTAATTATTCATTCTCCAATTTGCACAGCAGCTATATGACAGTAGTATATATTGTGACACTATACATCCTCAAGGAGGTGTTTTGTGTGTATTTTGCTGACAGATTCTGGGCAAATCCTGTGTATCGGTGCCTTTTGGAGAGCATGTAGAGAATTCAGAGGACCATGAGGATGATCTTGAAAAGTGGCACCCTCAACTAAGGTGTTTTGTCATAATATATATAGGCTGTCTAACATAGGCCACTATTTTTAAAACCTAAACCAGGGGAGGTCTGGAACCTTCTGGCCCATGAGGCAGAGAAAGCCAATTGGCTCCATGGGGGCCCCCTCCCCCTGGTAACTCACGCGAGCACTGGCACACAATTTTTACACACGCTCACATTTGAACAAACATACATGCCAATGCTAAAACACATACACATACACATTACTCATACTAACACATACTTATTCATGCTCAGACACACAGACACATCCATTCTCACACACTTACATATACACATTCATGCTATTGCTAATACACACAAACAAAAATATATTCTTACTCTAACATACATACAGTAGTATATCCATACATACATTCTCTCTACCTTACCCTCTCACTCCCTCCTTACCTCACTCACCCCCTTATTTTACCCTCAGCTTTCTCTCATGTACAGCAGCATTGCTTTTACCATGGGGTCCGACTGATGTTGGACAAGAAGGCCTGGCTTGCAATCTGTGTTCCAGTCTATCCCAAAGGTGTTTGATGGGGTTGAGGTCAGGGCTTTGTGTGGGCCAGTCAAGTTAATCTAACCATGTCTTTATGGCCCTTGCTTTGTGCAATGAGGCACAGTCATGACGGAATAGAAAAGAGCTTCCCCCAAACTGAAGACACATTTTGGACAACACTATGGTTCCGACTTTGTGGGAACAGTTTGGGGAAGGTACTTTTCTATTCCAGCATGACTGGGCAAAAAAACACAAAATGTCAGTGATTGTTTGGGCCAGCACTGTATAGTGCACATTCAATGTGTTTATCAAATATGTGGTGTTTTTTTTTTTTTAATGAAAGGGCACTTCAGCCATTCTATATAATTTAAATGCATAAAATAGCGGTGTGGTCCTGGTGTAAATTCATGAGAGAATTATGTTTTGTTCTTTAACTGAGAGCACTTTCCTGCCACTGATTGGCAGGAAAGAGATCAGATATCAAAACGTAAACTTATCAAAAGTTTAATACTTTATTTTGCATTTCATGTTTACCTAATTTTTGGTTAGTCGTCCCATTCTATCAAATGTTATTGATTTTTTTAAAAATTAACACATTTTCTTGTTTCTCACAAAAAGCCACATGGGAGCAGTGTGGTCAAGGTTTTACTAAATGACATTCAATTGCTTAAAATATGATGAGTGAATCAGTCTGTCAGACACTGTCTCAGACTGAGATTCAAGAACACAGAACTGATGACAAGTAAAATATTTCCCAGAATATCAATCTTTCACCTTGCAAATGCTCCCTTGAAAGAAAAAAAAAAAGAAAAAAAAATCAGATTGTCGGTGTGTACAGGGAATCCTTAATAAATTGGATGAAAATGAGACTGTTTCTAGTGCTGATATATTCCATGATTGGATAATATGAAGTAAAAAGAGAAAAAAAAGATTCTGCACTTGTGAAGGGTCCATTACACATAATCAACTCATAAAAGGATGATGTTGATTTTCCATTTCATTTCTCTGACAAAATGTACTTAAAAATAGGAAAAGACCTAAATGCCCTGATGGGTTATTAAATCAGCGAGAAATGCTGCAGGCCTCATTGACACACTCGCCAAAGAACAGAAGACTAATACTTTCGTATTCTCTTGCAAATCATTTATCGCTGGAAACTCTATATGTGCCTTTTAGTATAATCCTGTTTACTTTGAAAAGCATGACTTTGGTCTTTCAATTACATCATTTGCCATCCATCAGGAAGGTAGAACAGTGCACTCAGTTGTATTCCGCTAAGGTTGCAGGAAATAGCTTTAGAACGTACATCATTTTTTCAGCTAAGTGTTCATTGACAATTAACAGTACTTCATGATGCAAACACCATTTTCTGAGCTAATATAGTTCTTTTTAAATGTACCTTCTTTAGAAAGACTTTCTAAATGTTTAGTCTAAAATTGATTAAATATATTTTTAGGTAATAATAAAAAGCAATATGTTATTAGTATTTAAAATAATAAAAATGAATAATAAAAAATAGTATAAATGTAATATGTATAATGTTATGATATTTTTATTTTTGTAAATTATGAGTAAAATGTGTTATCATTTTTTTTAGTTAATTTAAATAAATATTACGTGTGCTCTATAGAATGGGACTTTGTGATCGTATTCTATTTTTAGGATTTGTTTTTTTACATTCAATATGGTTCTGGGATGTTATAGATATACATTTAGAAAATTATAAAATTGTTCTGTAATGCTGCAAAAATATTAATTTGGTGATTACTTATAAACTGTATTACCAACAAAACTATGTATTTCCTCAAATTAGAAAGCCTGTGTCATGTAAAACCCAAGAAACAACAATAAAATCAAATTTTCTTAAAGTAGATAATTAGTTAACAAGGTAACAACAAACTTTAAGATACGCAGTCAAAAATAATAGTTTGATAACCTACTCGTTTTCAGGAGCTGGTTTGATCTGTCACAGATTTGCTTTTAAAAGATCCTATTTTAGCCAAGAGCTCTGCTTTCTAAGCCCCGTGCACATTATATAGCGGGTTAAAGACGTAGCTTATTGTTCCCGATAGATGGCATTTCTGCACAAGGTTTCATTGAGTTCCTTCCATTTGCATAAAACTCTTTTCTATCCATGTGCTTTTTGTATGTGCTTATTCCACCTGTCTGTTTAATTTTCATGCCATTACTGTTCTGGACTAAGCTCGGACAAGCTTTGCTCTGGCGGGCTAAGAAATCCCCTCAAAAAAGCTATGGACCATTTGTGTGTTTTGTTCAGAATCATTGCCCCTTTTCATTTTCTGTTTTACTGGTTGCAATGCTTTGGCCTGTCAGTACTTTGAGAGTGGAATTCTGTTGGAGAAGGCTGAGAGTGTAATTCTAACTTAAAATTATATTGAAGCATTTAAAAAGGTATTGTGTTTATAGATTTCATTTTTTATAGAGTTCTGTATTCACAAAAAGGCAAGCAGAAAAACTATTCCATTAGAGACACCTTTGTCAAGGTATTGAGCACTCAACAAAATCACTACCAATAACATAGCCAAACTGTGAAAAACTAGAGTATAAATTAGCCTCTAAATAATTAAATGAAATTCAACTGAAGCTAGAGAGAAATGAATGTGTTTATAATCCAATTCTCTATCCAATAAGTAGAAATGTAGCTTAGAAATAAATGATTTATGTTGTACAAATGGCATTGTCATAAGGTATTCGAGTACCTTTTATTAGGGATGCATATATGCCATTTGTCTGGGATTGTCCTGTAATGGTAGACATAAGTCTGAGGCAACGTTATTTAAGGATCTATCTAATTACTGAAGAAATTGTGTTTATTTCAATTTTGTACATATGTAGGACCATGACTGAACATGTATGTGTGGGGTGAATCGTGTGTATACGTAAAACTGGTTGAGCAACTGGTTGTATGACCGTCTCAATGGTCCCAAGCCAGACTTTTCCTCTAATATCCTGGAAAATCATAAAATTAGATATGCAAGATTGAACTTTCACCCTGTGCAAACGTGTGCACACTGATGTGTAGAAAGCACATTAGGCGACCAAAATGCCAGGTCAGTGCAGTTTACTTGTATAATACCCCATTAACAAACCATGCACCCACTGAAGCCACATTTCCCTATCAGAAATGAAATATTAGCATACAATGAAGTGGAGAGCAGGAAGATTTATGTGCATTTCATCTACTAGTGGGCAAAGCAGCAATGGAGCAGGTCTCCCTGCTTATGGGACACAAGCCCCTTTTGGACCCAAATTCCAAATGCCTCTTTTCTGGTATTATTGTATAGGTTCTGCAGTTCCAGAACCCTGTTTACCCTGTTAGCCACAAAAAGAAAATGAGAGAAATTGCCAAAGATTATTGGACAACTGATTTTTACCAGTTGTAAGCTTTCCCGATGACTGACATCATGTTATGACACCTAAGTAGTAAAAAAAAGTTTGCAGTCTAATGCAGTTGGAAAATAACTGCATCATTGTTACCAAATTGCTTATTAAATAAACAGCAGAAATGTTATAGGTTAAACTTTGAAAATAAAATGGATAAAAAAACGCTAATAGGTCACAAAATCACACAAGAAAAGTATCAGAGCTGTTTTTAGCAATACACTTGTACTAATGTTGTACTAATAATCTTCTGTTATTTGAGATTTCATTGCACTATTTTAATGTTTTTCACCGAGTAATGGATACATAGCACATTCCATTAAGATTCTAAGTGGCACCTTGGCTTGAATTGACTTGATTTGGGTGCCACGTGTCTTAGATCCATTCATTCCAATGCTACCATACACCTGGCTATGTTATATGATGGTTTCACATTTAGTTGAAATGTCATCAACAATTACTAATAGATATCACAGTTTAATGAATATAACCTAATTAATGTAATGTTAGTGTCTGTGGCGCGATCAGTTCACTAGGCAGTTAGGTCACTTAACATTTTCCAGAGAACATTAAGGATGGAGCAGCAGTGTCTGTGATTGATGGTATAACCTTTCCCTCGCAGCTCTGTCTCACTCTCCCAGGATCAACATACATATTGCAAAGGGCAGAGACAGAAGACAGACCATTAGACAGCACAGGAAAGATTTCTGAAATATCTTCTACCATCTCGCCTGCAACAATAAAAGCTTAAGCAAGTTAACCCAGTCCCTGGCATTGCAATGCTGACTGGTTAACTATATCTTTGTGAGAAAAAGTATTTTTGGAATGATATCAGAGCCCATGATCAGTGAGTTTTCAATTATAGTATGCAGATGTACCCACAATTGTGCTGTGTGTGCGTACTGATCTAGGACCGGACCCACTGCACAGCCGCTTAGGGTGCCAAGGTGATAGGCGGGGGGGGTTTCTATCTTAACCTTAAAGTAAATGCAAAAAAGGAGTGTGTGGAATTTAGTTTGCCTAGGGCCAAACTAATTGTACATTAGCATACCACCGCCAGTGCCGTAATTAGTGTTTCTCAGTTTTCAGCAAGTTACAAATTGTTACAGTTGTAATGGATTGCTATCCTATGTGGCACAAAAAGCATTGGTCTTTTAGAGTGACTTTATCATTGGTGCATATGGACTACAAACTGAAGCTAATGGGCAATTCCACCCATTTCCAGTCCCAACCCACCTATACTCTGGCCCTCCACTTTTTTTTACTAATGTCTTAAATTATATAAAACTCAATCTTTGTATTCTGTTTCAATAGTATGTCTATATTTGTAACTCATATCCTTGCCTTCTGGAACACTTCCACATCTAGACAGAGGCTCGCTGCGCCTCCACTTTCCCGAAGTGGAGCCGAGGCTCAGCCCTGATGCGGAAGTGCTTCAGGAGGCCAAGATAACACAGCAGATCACTAGGAGAAGTGGATCACTGGAGAAGCAAGAGGAATGAAGACACCGAGAACAAGAAGAAAAAAGAAGACGCGGAGAACAAGAAGGGGAGCTGTGGAGACATTAAGAAGCTAGGAAGACTTTGAGAAAGAGAGCATGAGAGAGGGTAAGAAAGAGTGTGGCTCAAATGACTACTGAACTTCTTAGTGAATAGAACCAACTGTCTGTGAATGATAAATTACCAGAGATCAAATCCAAACCTATTGATTAGGCCACAAACCTAGTCACCTTCTATAACCATGCTTAGAAATATTTGTTTAATATTAGTAAAAAAGAAATAATAACAGACAATACAAGTGAAATGTGATTGGGAACTGACTATTTCTATCACATGGAGCGCCAGGATATAAAAAATGAACATTAATTTAAAAGTAAAAAATCGACAAAGTGTCAAGAATACAAGATGACAGGACAGATGACATTCAAGTGGGAAACAATAAAGTGAACATTAGTAGTAAATAAATAAATCGAGCAGATAAGGCATAAAACATATGAAACAGAATATTCATGTTTCTTCAATGGGAATACCGCAGGACAAAAAAAAAAAGAATCTTTCCACGTTTGTTTATTGAAAATTAATTTCCAGTGAGACAATGTGTAGAGTGCACTTTCTGATGTTAGTGTTTGGAAGATGATTGTAGTCACCAGAGAATGCTCTTATCATCCTATCATTTATTTAACTTGATATAAACTCCAATTTCTATGAGAAAAAAACCTTTTATTTGAATATGGTAAAGATATGAACCTTATTAAAATGTGAATATTTACTCTGTTCACAAGAGTCTTACCATGAAAGATGCTAAGAAAGCATGGGACTTTGGTGCAAATTAATTAATTATCACTATAAGAAGGAAAACAACTTTCGTCCCTGGCCAGCAGCTACATTTTATTATTATTAAATACAAGCTCATATTACAGGTAAGTAAAATCGGCTTAATTAAAATATTAACATGATGTCAGAGATCAGAGTGCGGGGAATTCTCTCTGACAGTCGGAGGGTGTATGCGCGATGGACGCAGACAACCCCCGCTGCTAACCGCACCTCCTTCCGGCTGTAGCGGAAGTTGCCTACGCTGCCCTGGCAGCAGGGTAGGCCAGGCCCCAGTTGACAATATAATGTACACTGAAGGCAGGAGAGAGCAGGAGATGTAATCAAATAAGCTAGGTCAGAATCAGAGGACCAAATCAAAGCCAAATAAGAATCCAGATGCCAAATCAAACAAGCCGGGACAGGAACGGAGCCAAATCAGGAACCAATGAGCAAAGTCAAGGACAGGCCGGGTCACAAAGTGTTAAACAAATCAAACTCAATCAGGAGCATATTTATGCACTTACACCAAGGGTAGTGAGAAAATGAAGGTGCAGACAGGAGCAAGAACAAGGCGATTGAGTTCACCTGAGGTCATTTATGCACGTTACTGTGGACACGCAAGTAACAACCACCATTACAACCTGTTCTGGAGGGTACATATAAATGACTGATGGGTAGAAGTAGCCAAATAATAATGGGGCTGTGCTTTAGTAGTTTAAGGAGGGTGTGCTTTGGCAGTTTAAAAACTGTTCCTGATAGCGTTTATTAAGAAAGTTGCGCATTTATGCTACCAGCAAACCCCCTATTTTGTGGACTATGCAAAACATGAATTCATTCATAATGAAATATTGGTGACAAATTGAGTAGAGCACTGTCAATGTTGAAATACTGTTTCTAAATTGAGTTTAAGACAGCTGTACATTTATGCTACCGGAAAAAAGAAGAACTAACATACCCTAGCACATGTTCACATAGTAAAATACCCAGACGCACATGCTAATATACCGAGACACACACACTAACATACTAACAGTACCCTCCACTAATATTAGCCAGGCTCCACATTTGAACACACAAAGGCTCAGCACTTCCATTTGTGAGGTGTTTTAATGTCCACACACAAACAGAGGTCTTTATCAAGACATGTTATCCAGACCTCCGCTACTCTGCTGTCTGCCTGAACTCGGATTGCCTGACTACGGCTTTTTCTCCCACCCTTAGGATTTGATGCTCTTGGACCTTTTGTTTGTTTGATTGCAGACCAAAACTATCGGGGGGTGTACCCTGTTCTATACTTTACCCCATTACAATCCATGATCTTCCCAACTAGCCCTGCTCCCACATAGATTCACTGAGCCGGGCTAGTTGGGAAGATCATGGATTGTAATGGATTGTAAAATATGGAACAGGGTACACCCTGAAATGCCCGTCCAGTCCACTGCTCTGGAGCTCCCACATAGATCTGTGCTCTAAGCCACTCTGACCTATCGGTAGCGCCGGCCCTGGTTGACCCTAGTGTAAATAGGCAAACTCAGCCGTTCATATTAGGATACTATGCTGATAGGGAGCGCCACTGGGAGTTTCTTTTAAATGTTTACCATGAAAGAGGCATTGCAAGAGGGGGCCAATGGAGGCAGCTGACCTATAGAGACTAGAGCCATCAAATGTATTATAGATGGCCAACCATATTTCAGTTAACCAAACATTTTTCAATGATTTAACAACAGTTAAAAACATGCTTTTGGACATTCATTGCAAAAACATAATTTGATAAAATTATTACAAAACTTTATTTTCATTTTCTGTTATTGCTTATTTTGTGAAATTGTGATTATTGTTACATTTATCTCAGGATCTGAAACAACCTTGTAGGAAAACAAATGGTATAATTTTAAAAATATTGCTCCACAAAGTGAGGCATTGGGTTTATTGCCTCATGTTTTGTTAATAACATGTCCTTTTGAAGGAATCTATTAAGATCTGAAGGATTAAATTACCAGGAATGTAATGTAACACAGTTGGAAATTTCCTGTTAAATTAGATTTACTTACTTTAAATGGATGTCCTAATTAGACATAGTTATTAATGGAAATATGACACTATTTAGTAGAAGAACTTATATATTTCTGTAATGCTTTGCTCATTTTTCCTCAAATTAATTGTCTTTTGATCTTAATAATGAAACAGTTTTATTAGTACTTTTTTAGCTTTTTAGAATTCAAGAAGACTACGAAAGGATGATGGAACATTTGACAGCACAGTGCCATATGTAGATATTGTCAAACTAATTGTTTTTATATATTTAAATGTTTAAGTATTACATAATATTTGGTCTAGGATTTTGGTACTTGTGCTATGAGGTTTTTGGCTTTTTTTCTTAAGGTTTTTGGTGTCCTACAGTGCATTCAATGATAAATTCTCCAAACAGTTTTAAATACCCTTTGCCCATGTCGTCTCTCTATCATAATTTGTCAGATCTGGCATGCCATTTAGATATTTTGTAGTAACATAGACCTCTTGCTAAATAAATCCCTAATTTTGTATAAAACTTGCTAAATTCTTGGATCCCCACCACATTGAATTGCCCATTTACCGTGTCTTTTGAAGAATGAGGATAATTCATGCGTTGACCCATATATTACTGTGCCTTGAGAGAAACCAACTATACCTTATTGCCTATGACAGGCCAAAGATTGTGTTTTTAATTCAATAACACTTAAGAAAATGAAGTAGGAATCAATAAAATACATTGTTCTTCAAATCAAATCCATGTTCATTTTAGCCCTCTTGTTCCTCCCAATCTAATGGACACACAGTCCTTGCTTTAATATATGGTGGTGACAGAGTACCTCAGTCTTAAATAAGAACTGACACCTTTTTAACTTAACTCATTGGTTACATTTATGTGTAGTCTCTGCATTTAGTAACTGTTTCATCAGATATTGGGTTTAAAAATAAATATTCCCTTATCTTACTGTATGGAGGACTAGCTCTGTATTAAAAGTTAGCAGAACTAGTATAGCAATCAATTTTCTGTCCTGATGTTATCTCCATTCACCCAGTGATGTATTTACCTTGGTTGGTATCTTTACAGCATTAAGACATGGAGTGCCAGGATACAACATCATATCCAGGTGCTCTGTGTCTTTAAGGCACACCGTGTCACTAACGGCTGGTCAGGAAGTGGATCCACGCTGCAGTACTTAGGAAAGACGCCCCCCGAAAAAGTGATGAAAAGCTGCGCAAGACAGAGCAATGTAGACTCCAGGTAGAAGAACCGGTAACCAGGGGTCACCAATAATACAGGAACACGGAGATAAATACAGGGATCAGGCAAACGGATAGTCGGGGTCGCAAGCAAAGGTCAGGGCAGGCGGCAACGGGTAGTCAGGAACAAGCAGAATTCAGATAACCAGTAAACGTAATCAGATACAGTCACCCAAGAGAGCAATCAAACCTCTGCTCTTGTAGCAGAGGGGCTGTCCTTCCCCTGGACCTACTGTCCTAGTCCTTCACATCCCCCACCCTTACACAGCCTGTCTGAATCTAAGAAGAACACCATTTTAACAAAACTACAGAAACTATTTAATGGGAAAAATAATCATCCAAATTCTAATCAAAAACAGTTGGTTAAGATTACTCATGGCATACATCTACTAAAACATATAGTTTTGTAAAAAAAAACAAAACAAAACAGAAAGCACCATTAAATTGGTTTATTTAGTTTGGTACACCGCAAAATGTTATATCTGGGAAAAGTGTCAGATACATTTTAATCTCCCATGGCGAACATTTGACTGTTGATAGCCCATGGAGAAAAGAGTTAACAAGCAATAAGCAGAGTGTGATTTGTAAGTGCAGCAAGGCCCCAAATATCACACCTGCCCACATTGTGACCTCCAGGTGTGCAGATAAAATATGTTTAACAGTAAGAAAAAGCCTACTGGTCTTCAATGTTATACTATATGTTCTAAAGGGTATATTGTTTTTAGTATGTATGTATGTTTTATATGTATAAAATAGTTCAGTAATATTGTTCTTGAGCACACACATTTTCCAGCTCTGGCAGCTTTGCGACTATGTGCATATTTCTTAAATTTCCCAATATTCATTGGTGAAGATAACACTGCAATCCCACTGTTCATATAGGAAATTCTATTAGCCTGTACATATGCCTAGAAATGGTTTACAAATGTACAACTTTAATTAAAAAAAAGTCTAAAGGTTGTTCCAGCTACTCTGCTGAATTTCACACTTTTAGAACAAACTACAACATTAGAAATGAAAATTCTTAATACTTTGTTTAATTAGAACAGCACCTTTAAAGCAAAGCAGCCATTTCAAAAGTCGGATGTGCCAACAAGATTGCTGGATTCACATATAGCATAAAGGAAAACCAAAGTAAAATTTAACTAACAAAAACTTGATAGAGCTGTTACATATACGGTACATAAGAATTAGGCTCAATCTGGGGTGTGACCTGTTATTCTTTAAAATCAAAATAAATACATTACACCAAGCCAGAGGAATAACAACTCAGGTCAACAGATTTGGCTTTCACAGGGCAAATTGATATCAACAATTAAAAATGCTGGTATGTTAAAAACCTACATCACTGTATTGTTTCTTTTATGGGAAAAGGGAGAAACATTGTTTCTTACTCTTTTCCCTCCAATCTTCCCTGTACTGATCCCACTGTGATCAGCAAGCAGTTCTCTATAGCCTTGCATTGCTGATCCAATGAGGGAGCAATCTGCTGAGTCTTTCTTATCCTCCATTGATATTCCGGTGGGTGGAATGCCCAATCATATAATAGGGCTTTCATTAAGTAACATTGTACAATAGGTTACACGCAAAGTTGGCTTCTGCTGACAGACGGAAGTCTAGGCTGTCAATAGACAGCCTGATCTCGCATGCAACAGCAGGGAGATGTCCCTGCCACTGTGAAAAATGCAGGCCATATAGGTACGTCCTAAAGGTAATCTTGTCACACCTTTTGTGGACATACCCATATGTCCATATAGTAATTAAGGTGTTAAACTCAATACCAATTAATACCATAGCAACGTACTGTGTTATTTTATAGCTTGTCTGAATATTAGATATTCATCCTGCTCCCAGTTAAGGATTTGAACAGTTAAAGACACTGTTTATCACAAATTATATTAGATTGTACTATGCAAAAAAGTTTAGATTAACTCACTGAGGATGGGCAGCTGTTCACTAGCCTGCCCTATAGTGCATCCCTGCTCGGGAGAATCTCAAGTTCTAGCTCTCTTGGGCCATAAGGGCAGCCCAGAACTGAAACGCAAGGCAAGTTTCCTCTGCATGATGGTACCAACACCCTAGACAAATGTTACTACTTTCGTGGGTCTTGTCAGTGCAGTCCGGTTGGTATGCCTCTAGAAATACTCCAGGTAAAATCTGCTTCTCCAGGTCTCTGGAGCACCATTTAGACATGCCCATTCCTTGCCCATGGCCATTACTCTCCTTCCACTCCCATACAAACATAAAGCGGATGGGACTAGCCCCCCCAGTAATGTCACTAGCCTCACCCACTGATGACATCAGTCCTGCTCACCAACCTCATTATCCTACCCAAAGAGGGAGGGCCTGGAAGTTCCTCGGTATGTCTCTAGGTGCAAGAGAGCAAAATGGTCCACGTCTGGACTCACCTTTTCACCAAGGGTGGACCTCGAGAGATCCCCAAAGGGTGAAATACTTTGCAAGGCTTAAGCATTTTAAGTTTTAACTCTCTTGTGCCATTACAGAGGGAAAAATCCACATATTGACATATCAGTCAGATCCAGCCATAAGGGCAATCCAGACATGGACCTCCTTGATCTTAAACATCCTTGATCTTGTGCCTAGAGGGATACCAGCCGGACTCCATGAAGGCCAAAATGTATGTCTTGGGGTGTTGATTCCCTTGTGCACATTTTGGTTCTGGACTGCCCTTGTGTCAAGGTTTAGAACAATATGCCTCTAAAGATTTTAATGTAGGCTTTTTTTACCTAAATAATAATTGCCTAATTATCAAAGTTCAAAATCACTTTATTGGTATATACTCCTTAATACTGTGTTTATTTTAACTGGACTGGATGTTATACTGGATGAATACTGTATTTTATTGCATCTATTACTTCTGCTTTTACTAAGCCTTTTTTCCAATCTTCTCATTTCTTTTATTTTTTAAATGGGATTGGATGAAGTCATGACTTTCACAAAATAGTATTTCTTGTGGTCTGTAGCACACATACCTTTGAGACAGCTTTGATAGATGGAGATGACAAACACCATAGCTTTTGTTTCATGTACAGCCTTATGGAAAAAACTAATTACATTTTCTTCTGGGTAAATTCAAAGTCCCCTTACTATCGTGGCACTCGTACATGACAAGGAACATGGGCAATTAGGTTGAATGTGAAACCTGGTTATTCCTTAGATCTCATTACATCTTACTTAGAAAAGCTATAATTTGATTGGTGGAAAATTAAGGCATCTCCTCATGGGTCATTTTATCTTTCTGCAACAATAATTCTTGTCTTAATTAAAAATTGATCTGGTGTCTTAAAGCAAATTTATTATTGCTGCAATCTATCACCTGCAGACAGATAATCTGGTTCCTACCTATACCTGATTAAAAAATGTCTGTCACATATTGTGCCATGTTTTTTTCTCAGTTATTTCAATTAATAGTTAATCTGGCTTTTCTATTGCTATGAGCATTTTTTAAACCAGTCAGTTAAATCTTTTTTTTTCCTAGGCAAAAAACATATTGTAATTTGATTGTTAAACAAATGTGCATTTGTACCAGCGTGTGCAAACTTCGGTATATTTTTCTTGACTAAATTTACCCATCAGTCAGGGTTTTAAAAGGGAATTGTCATAGCTTTTAGCATAAGTAAAACCAAGCAACCAGTAGCTTTTGCTACTTTTTTGTGATATTTGTGATATTTGTGTTTGCATCATGGAAGAGGATCTAAGGCACATTCTGGAACAGCCAGCATTACCAAATTAAATTCCTATACTGACTTTCTATCCCTCCCTCACCCATCCTTACATAAACTACATGAACCAACAATCAACAACTTAACAATGGGTGAGAGATAACCTAATGGGAGCAATAATCAGGTAAATGCAGGGAATAGAAACTGACCCAAGTCAGTGCCTCCAGTGCCCCCATTCAGTCTTATCCCAGCCTTACTTCTCCACTGTCATTATTTAGCAGAGCGCCGTTCAAGGCTTTGGCTACTTTACGCTTCACCCCCCTCTGTCTCGGGTACCTTGAGCTTATTTACCAGCGTTTAAGCTGTGAGTGTCTCAGAGACATCCACAGCTTCAACTCAATGCTGTGAACAGTTTAATGCATTGTGCATAGGCAGTATTTTTATGTGGGGATAGACACAAATTTGGTGGGACAGGACCCAAAACCAAGGACATCAATATAGAGTTGGCCACACCTTTGCGGCTGTTACCGTGTCCACTCTTCTGGGAAGGCTTTCCATAATATTTGTCTGTGAGAATTTTTGCCCATTCATCCAGTAGAGCATTTGTGAGGTCAGGCAGTGGTGTTGGGTGAGAAGGTCTGGCTCACAATCTGTGTTCCAATTCATCCCAAAGCTGCTCAACGTGTTAAGGTCAGGGCTCTGTGGAGGCCCTTCAAGTTCCTCCACACCAAACTCATCAAATCATGTAGACCTTGTTTAGTGTGCAGGGGTGCAGTCATGCTGGAACCGGAAAGGACCTTTCTGAAACTGGTGGCACAAAGCATACGATTATTTAACATTATCTTTGTATGCGCTACCATGGCTATGTGCTTAATTTTATACATTTGTTAACAATGATTACGAGTAGTGTCCACATACTTTTGGTCTTTTAGTATATCTTTGCATAGCTTTTCCCTTAGACTATGAACCCCTTTGTATCACAACCATCATATTTTAAACTATTTCCCCATTTCTAATATCCATTCTATATTAACTGTGATGTTTCACGATGACCCCTTACTTTAACTACATTTTCCATAACATTGTTAAATCAATTGACAGAAAATTATAAAACCATGAAAAAGGTCATAATTTATAACTCAACATTTAATATCACAAATATAGTTGCAGTAATAAAGATAAGAGTGCTTGCAATTATGGGGAATGCGGCCAAATTATACTTTAGACTTTGTTTAAATACTAGATTCTTTTTTTATGATCAGCCATTTTCTACTGCCTTACTGGAGGGTGCTGAAACAAGTATAGAGGTTTCAGCTAATCTGTAAAAAAAGCCATCATCAAGTGAGAAATAAATGTGACGAGTTCATGCCCAGCTAATATAAAGTACTTTGCACTTCACTCGACTTCCCATAATCCCATCAGTACCATTTTTCATATACATACCCCTTTAAACACCTGCCACCAAAATGAGGAACTGAGATTACATACATACATCTCAGCCGCAAGTTAGATTATAAGGCTCTTATCTACTTACAATTATAACGCGAGAGAGCAACAACAAGCAATATTCTTATATTTGCCCTAGAGAAAGAAGGATAACTGTTTCATAAGCCTAATGAGGTGTGTGTGTATTAGAAAAGCAGTTACCATTTTTCTTCTTATGTTTCACGTTTTTATCACTCTAAGCTGAAGAAGAATCAAGAGATGGAGTAAAAGTAAAATCCCTAAAAACAAATGTTTTATCACAGCACAAATGCAAATGATCAGCTCACTGTCACCATTGCAGCTAGGTTTTAGCAAATTGTTATGGGAATACATATAGCTTTCTAAAGCATTGTAGCCCCGCATCTAGATCAGCAGGAAGGATTTTATATCAAACTGATTATTTCATGTAAACAGAGGCTAATATTTCATAAGCACAATAAGTGTAATGTTGTGTTTCTGGATTCTATTAAATTAGGAGAAAAAGAGAACAGTAAAGTTATCAGATATGCGCTAAAAATATGATCAATAAATAATGTCCAACAGAAACACACAGGGATGCGGGCTTCATCTGTTGCCCAAGTGGGTGAAATGCATTGCACGGACATTCTATCAGACGGCATGAAAGACTTGGGGGTAGGAATCCAGGTGACATATTGCTTTTAAAGTGTAGGTTATTTTATGCACTCCTTTTATGTAATAAATCCTCTTTACTTGAATGTTGCTCTATTTGAGATTGAAGACTGGTGGAATGTGACCTTGTGAGGTTCTGATCATTTGTAAAGGAGAACTGAATTTGCTATATACAGTAAGCAGAGATAAATTTGAATGTCTGCTTTATATTTTGCAGAATGTTTCACTGTTTATTTATTTAGCATATTTTTAGCATACATCTTCACTTTTCCATTATGTATATGTATATGGGGCACTAGGGAAACTTGTGCTGCTTTTATACGCATGCACAGTGTGTATTCCACTGTTTTTCTAAAAAATACAGCAGTGTACACATAGGTTTTGTGTCCGTGGAGGTCATCTACAAATGACATCACATTAGTCCCTGAGTTGTTTTTATCGTCCTGTGGAAAGTAGAGGGTGTTGGATGTTGGAGGGTGTTGGATAAACATGATTACTCTCTTTTTATTTGGAATAGGATGTGGGAAGTAATGCTAGGTTGACAACATTTGAAAAACATTTCCAGGGACACTTTGTAGCAAAGCTATGATTTACTTACTTGAATATGGTACAGATTATATCTCCAAGTTCCCACCATCACTACCATACATCCTCAGTATGCAGTAGACACATTTGCGGCACAGCAGTTATATCAGACAGGTGAATTTTATAATTTTTTGGCGAGTTAGAGCTGCATCTACACCATAGAACAGACATTAGTTCACAAACATGAAAACTGAGATAGAATGAGGATTTACAGAATGGAATTAATGAAAGAAATGGGAGAAAAAGGAAACCATTAGCCCTTTCCATGCCATCAATTCAACAAACCTGTCATAATGCATAGAATATCTCAGATTGAGACTTCAGTTACCACACCACTGCTTCTGATTCTCCCAGAATAACAGTAACTGGGGGATGCAGGCTTTTACAAGCGGCAGCTCACACAGACCTACACAGGGTCCCATGATGCATTGCAAGGACACTAAGGCATATGTGTGACTGGTGCAAATAGACCAAAAACTATGAAGCCACATGTTTTCCTTAATTTTTGGCACGTTATTCTTAGACAACAAATTTTGTTTCCTGGAGGCCGTCTACTGTTCAGTAATGATTTGTTTATCATTGACTCTCTCACACTCTTTCTAAAGCTTTCTCACAGGGTCCTAACAATCCTGGTCACGGGGATAACCTCTCACATTCCCTGCATGCTATGACCTACTAATCCTACATGCAGGACGTGGATGTAGATGGGGCACAGACAGGCTGTTTAAAGGCAAAGGTGGCACAGGCAGGCCGTTTGGGGGCACTGATAAGCTGTTTTGTTTTAAATATGGCAAGGGCAGGCTGTTTGGGGACACTGACAAGATGTTTAGGGACGAAGATGGCATAGAAAAGCTGTTTGGGGGCTATGATGTCACTGTTTGGGGGCACTGTGTTTTTTAGTTATGTCCTGCTCTCATGCTCTCTCACACTCTCATGCTTTCTCTCAATGGCTCCCTACATTGTCTGCCAACTGCTTCCTTGTCCCCTTCTTGTTTTGAATGTACTGTTAGCAGCATGAATATTCTGAATATATGAATATATGAATATATTGCGCTCCCATTTTGGACACATTTGTCTTACACTATTGCCAGGTGATGGCAACTCCAAAATCATAAATTCCCAGACACCATCCATCAACCCTTTCACTGTCTCTTAAAAATGTTAAAGTTAACACTCCAGAAAAAAATGTCTTTTTTTTTTTATTGGGAATCTTGATGAATAGCGATGACTCCTAAAATATGTAAGTACGTCAAATGCATAAATGTAGATTGGAACAGTCTCTGGTCAGAGTATACATTCAAAGAAAGCATTTTTAATTTGCCTTCTTTTTTTGCAGCATAATCACAATAAGTGTGAAAAGAACATATTGCAAGGGGCATGCATAGATGCTGAGCTATGCTTCTGGGAGCGATAACAGTTAATTGCCTTTTATTCTGCTAACTGCTTTTGGCTTCAAGTTCCTGCCCTCGTCTTTTTTCATTGAGTGAACGGTGACTAAATGTAGGTTCTTTACATGATCTGCAAATTCTCACCATGCACTTGCATGGAGCATCACCCCAGTAAAAATATCCCCTGCCTTTTTTGCTATCTGAAGTAGTGACGGAAAACCAAAAATGCAGGATGGTGATAAACACCATTATACAATACTATGGAAAATGATGGTGCTAAATACACTACCATTCAAAAGTTTGGGGTCACTTAGTTGTTTTCGTGGAAAACAAGGAAATTTCTAGCTGTAACATAACTGTAAAAGGGCTTTCTAATGACCAATTAGCCTTTTAAAATTGAATTACAGAACACAATGTGCCAGCGGAAGTGATGGTTGCTGATAAAGGGCCTCTGTACGCCTATGAAGGTATTTCATAAAAATTTGCCATTCCCAGCTACAATAGTCATTTACAACCCATTTGATGTTATTTTAATGGTCATAATCTACTTTCCTTTCAAAAACAAGGACATTTCTGAGTGATCCTAGTGGTCATATCTTGAGTCTGGATAGCTTTTATGCCTATCCCATAGAAGTCCATGAGTTAGCCTCTACCTCTTCTGAATTGAGAACAGTGAGCTGAGCCTGGGGTTTGACTTTGTTGTGTCAAACTTTGGTTGGCAACTAAGTAAAACTAAACATGCAGACTTTTAAAAGTATTTTCTGTGGGAAAGTGGAAAGAAGTTGACAGATTACAGAATTACTGTATATATTGTAATGCTCTGTTATGATTACTTAACTAGGCACTAGTGCTTTGCACTGAGAATTATACATGATGATTATATATTTAAATGAACAGAGACAATATAGCTTAGTTTCATTATCCCTAGACAGTAAGGATATACAATATCATGAGACACAAATAATTTGTGAAACTTAAATGACAACTGTTGCAAGAACAAAAATGTTTCTTTAAATTAATTTAACATTAATAACAAGATAATTGCAGTCAAATTTGGCGCTTTTACTGCTATTATGTTGCATTTAAATGTATTTAACCCAATGAAAAGCCACTGTGTTTTTCATTTGATTTGAATTCAGAAATTCTCAAGTTTATCATCGCCAACATCACAAGGACACTCATAGTAATTCCCACATAATTTGAGGAGAATTTGTTGGCATGGTGTCCTGTCATTTTAAACTTACAATACTAACAAATATGCATTGTTTTAGATATTAATGCATTTTACATTAATGTTAGTGGTTATAAATAACTTAAAATATACACATTTGAATTTTAAAATAGCTAAAGACATATTATTGATTGCACAATTGTTCCTGATTAATGAAAATGAGGACTACAGAAAAAGCAATTATAACTCTTCAATAAGAGAATGGGAATGGCTGATAATTTCATCCAATGAAAGTATGCTAATGCATAGCAGTATAGGCATATTTTAATATTTTAATATTAGAATCCTTAGTACTTAGTTGTGAAAATTTTCTTACTGAAACAATTCAACTCAATATAACATGGGCAACAAATTTTGTTCCCTGCCATTTATATATATATATGTATAGATATATATATATATATATATATATATGTATATATATATATATATATATGTATATATATATATATATACATATATATATATCACATACCTCTAGATTGTAAGCTCGTTTGAGCAGGGCCCTCCTCACCTGTTGTCTCTGTAAGTCAAATTGTTATGTTACATACTACTTGTTTTGTCCTGTCCACCCATTGTACAGCGCTACGGAATTTGATGGCGCTATATAAAACAATAAATAATAATCATAATAGTACATATACACACTGATTCACATATGCACACATTGTCATATAAAATGCATTTTATGTAAATTATTAGGAAGCCTTGGGAACCATATTGATTTCAGATTTACAGACATGCGAAGGATCAATATTGAAATATGATTATTTTTTTATTCCTATTATTATTAGTATTGTTATTATTAGTATTAGTAGTAGCAGTAGTAGTATAATATAAAATACTAATTCTAAAGCTAAATTAAAACAGACTTACTTAATTTTCTAGTAATACAAAACAGCATTATTTTCATGTTTATATTTATGCAAAATGGTTAATTTATGCTATGTGGTACTAAAAACACTTACTTACTAAACTAACTTACTAAAAAAACCATCCTTATGGATTTTAATTATTACACTAAAAGAAAAAAAAATGAATAGATTTTGTTTTTAAAAAAAATCTTTTGAGGGAGTGAACTAAACATGTCACATTAAAATGTTAATGTACTGTATGCATTACAGAAAAATATAAATGTTATAAATATGCATGGTAATTAAATATACATGTATTTTTAAATATGTGAAGCAATTATATATTTCTTCTGATCACAATTACCTCAATAAAATCTGCATATAATCAAGTGTGCAGGGTAATCAGTTGTCAATCCAGGGCTTGATTTCATCAAGTTTGCAATCATGCATTTTGCATGATCATGTCAGACGGTCAATAAAACTGGAATCTCACCTGTTATATGCGTAACTAAGCAAAGGAAAATGCTCAATACCAACATAAATCTATCTATCTATATATATATACATATATCTATATATACCGTTATATATATATATAGATATATATGGATATATATATATGTATTTTGAATATATGTGACATTGTAAAGGCAACATAATTATGAAAATGCTATTTGACATATTGGGCTATGTTGGGTTAATTTAAAAAAATGTCGGATACAAACCATTTTTGGTAGAAACTTTACATGCAAGAAAGTTACTGCTAATAGTTTCCAAAAGGAATAAATACATAATTCTAAATGGAGCAAACCGTTGATTGAGCACCTGCTGGCCCATTATGGACATTGGCATACCAAATCAAAGGGTCTCAAGGTCAAGGGTCAGGGTCATACAGTCTGGAACAACACTGTTGTGATCATATATATAGGACTCCCAACAGGTGGTTTTGTTTGATATATCCGCTTGAATACAGGTGACTCAATTAACCCCTTAACGACAAAGCCCGCACATGTACTGGCTTGCAGTGCAACGTGATAACGTCAAAGACTATCCAGACCCTCTTGAAAACTCTCGAGCTCCTCCTGCAGGTTGAATGCAGGTACTGCATCCAACCATGCAAAGGTCAATGGAGCCCAGCTCACTAATCAGTGTGATTATTAAAAAAAAATGTAAACAATTAAAAAAAACATTTAAAAAAATTAATGTTCAAAAATGTTCAAAATTTTAAAAAAAATGGTATAGTAGAAAACTATATTTTTGAAAACTAGACAAAAATGCTGATATTTTAACTCTTTCCATGCACTTACCATTTTTTTAAACTATTTTTATATTATTTTTTTTCATTCATTTTACTAATGATTTGGAAGCTGGGCTCCATTGACTTGCATAGTTGAATGCAGTACCTGATTCAACCTACTGAAATGAGCAATTCTCAGGAAGTCGAAAGGACCACTAGAACTGTTTTCAAACTCATTGTTTTAAGGGCGGCATGCATCTTTAAAGTGGCAAAATCACTGCACAGTGGCGGTGTGACATCTAAGTCAGGTCCGCGGGGCATCCCTGTGTGGTGGGTGTTCTGTGTTGCTGAATACGATGGTTGAGGCCTCGTGATTACAAAAACAAAACCATCAACAATTTGTTGTATATGCTATATATATATATATATATACTATTCTGCAATCTTTGCTAGTTTTGTTTCACTACTGTTCTACCAATATGCTGAATGCCTCTGATTATTGCCCTTTGCAAGTGCATCCCAATAAAGGGAGAACCATAATGTCATCCATAGGTTTTTCTTTATATACTAATATTGTATCTTTTTGTTTTTTCTTGTTTTATTTTTTTCTGATATTTAACAACTCAAAAGCAAGTTATGGCCATATTATAAATTCTAAAAATTCAAAGACAATGTAAATATACATTTTTAGGTTGGCAGGCATCATAAAAAGCATCAAAGGCAAGTTTTCCAAATATATTCTTTGTTTACTATTTTTCAGCTCTGATACCGGCGAAAAAATTAATACAGAACTCATCACTTGATGATTAATTTGCATGTCGATAGGCAGTCAGTGTAGCAGCTCCGAGATTAGGGACATTCTGCTGCACACTAAAAGACACAAAGAACAGAAAGCAAATTTCAATCTTGGCCTTTTTTTTTCCAGTCGGTGCATTCCCAGGCTTCCCTATTGATGAGCAGTTGGAACAATACCAAAATACAGTGTAAGATCAATCCTTCTGTTTACTTCACTGAGCTGAAGGAACAAAGCACAGAAGAAAAGACTTAAATCCAGCTATACTGAAGAAAAGAAAACGCTTCTGATGGGCAGTTGCACGGAGTAAGCTCATTTGGAAAATAGGCAACTCCAACTGAGTTAAAACCAATGATCATTTGTACTGTATCTTTAGGAGATAAAAGCACTTCTATCAGAGGCCACTGGAAGCAAACTTCAAACGCAGCAGTAAAATCTTATGTTTCCTTCCAGGAAGATGGCAAAAATTCTCATAATTGCTAAGGAGCGTTAGATATTTGATTGTGAGGGTCCCCTCTTTATCCTCCTGGGGTGAGATAATTTATCAGGTCTCTATGGTACACGGTCAGGTTCACCGAATAGAATGTTCTTTTAGATACTTTAGAGTCAAATGTAGCATGACTGTGTTTCTCTTTTGTAAGTACTGATTATTGTAATTCTGAGCCTTATTATCATTTAAATCTTTAACAAAATATGTTATAAATAGCCCCATGTTTAAGCTTTGACGCATGAATGAGTAGGAGTCACTGGGTGTTTTAAAAAAAAAGTCTATGTTGAAATGCAAGTATTTCCAACACTGTAAATTCTCAGGCAAGAAAAAGAGATAAAAAAATCCATACCGAGCAATCCCTTAGAAACATGAATTTGAATCTTATACAAAGGATATAATTAGCTTTCAGAATTGATGTCAGCGTACTAAACAAAAGCAATGTTTTGGGTTTTTTTTTTAACTTGGCTCGTTGTGGTATATGAAGAAACGTACAAACAGAAAAAAATGCAAAAAAATGCAAACTTACAAGTTCACCTCACTCAAAGATTTAAAAAAACACGTAGACCTCCTCAAATAATCAAAGAAATAATATTATATTATTATTTTATTTATCAACGTGCCTATACTCCTTGCTGTGTGATATTATATGCCAAAGCATATTGTTGGTACATTGCTGCAGAGATTAGGACATAGGAAATGTAGTATGGAGCCCATTACCCTGGCTTTCTTAATGTGTTCATTTATTAATCTATTGGAAACCACAGATGGACTAGATGCGGTCTATATGGCAAAACTATTAATCATTGCAGAAAACCTACAAACACTGATAAAGCATCTATAATCATGCCCTTTAAAGCAACAATTGTACCAGATGGATAAAGGTCAACAGAATGTGAGTTGTAGCCTACACATTTCTCACTTTCACTTATCTTATTCAACCATTTTCATTTCTTAAAGTTCAGTCGACGCTAGATATTCATATCCTAAAGAGGACCAAAGTGGCAGCACAAGTGGAACCATTAGCAGCCTCCTTTAAGATGAAGAGAGATATAAAATAATAATATGTCTTCTTCATCACCTTTCTCATCACAATTATCTCCACAGAAATCTTAAGTATTGAACCTTCATCATGTTATTTTATCGCTCTTAAACCATGAGCACTGGTTATATGCAGAAATAGATATTTTATTTCAGACAGGTTCAAGTAGTGAACCCCCTGTGCTTGAATCTACGTCTGCACTATAATAAACAATGTCTTCAATGCCACTGTCTTCCTGAAGTGGCTGGGTCAACAACGAAGAAACAGGGGCACCCTGGCAATGCCATTAGTACTGGCACTAAGGACATGAGGAAGGCTACTCATAGTGGTGGAGAGGAGGAATCTAGACACAAAGTCAAGTAGGAACACTTAGGGTTATGTTTAAATACTCTGGTGCTGTTTGCAAATCATTATAACAACCAATGGAAGGGTCCAATCAGCATGCCCTGATAAGACCAATTTTCAAACATTGTACAAGAATCATATTTTATACATAATCCACATTATAGATAAAATGAGAGCAAGACAGACAGATACAGACATACATGGATAGATGGATGACTGATAGAGCTATTGTTTTCTGGTAACTGAGAAAATAGTAGTTTTGTGTATACTTCATGTGCATACGTTTTTATTTGACAAACAGTATGGTTAGGACAATTTTAGCTACGTTGATTGACACAATTTAAAATTGGCACAAATGGCTGTCATTAAGCTTTCTCTCCCTTCTGACCATTAGGGCTAAAAAAATCTTCTACATGGAATGCCAATTTCCCCATTCTTATAAAGGTAAGCGTTGTATGGGCAAATAATATATATTTATTCAGAAAAAGCAGCCATAATAATGCATGTCTAATGATACATAACCCTGAGGTTATGATGGAACTCTGAGAATATTTCTTTCCCATTGCTTGTTATTAATGTACATATTGTTTACGGTTTGTTCTAGTTTTCCCACATACATGGAAGTATGGCAAATTACATTTCAAATGATGTATAGGCAGACCACAAAGGGACTCTTTGTAGAACACATGACGGTCTGATGGTAGAAATAGAGTAAGTCTACAGTTTCTGTTCAGTTCAGTTCTGGAGGATTCATACACGCCACGATTTTAGGTTGCTGTTTGAGGTGTATGTGAATACATGACATAGGTCACTAACATACATCAGTTCACAGGACAGAAAGGGCCTGAGGGTTCTCTATATATGAAATGTGGTTTTTTTCTTTGTTACTGATGTACATTGATTTGTTAAGTTCATAGGAGGCATCCTTTCATGTCATACTTTCATGTACTACTTTGTGGCATCGCACAGAAAAGGATATTGCAAATTGATCTGTCTTACTTAGCTTTGTTGGTTAGAAAAAAAATCAACCAACAAACAAAAAAACCTCTTATTACATTAGTTCCTCAGTCTGCCATCTCATGCTCAGTTTTCCATGATACAATCAGCAAGGCTAAACACTTAAGGCTGAGCTGATTATTTTCCACCATGCACTGCTGAGCCCATTGATGGACTGTGTTTGATGATCTATACAGTAGATGGACACCTTCGATTGTCTGACCCCCGCCATTCCCTACGAGCTGTTTGTTGTAGCATCTGGTTAATGGAGAATTCTGTATATTATGCTTTAGTTGTATTTGTAAAATATTAAAGTCTGATTGCGGTCTGTGACTGGTATTTGCCTTAAATAAAATATATAAAAGTAGGATGATATTTTTGTCATATTGCCAAACGCTATGATTTTCTTGCAAAAAATATATAATCATGAGTGGTAAAAATTAAATTTTTTTTCCGATGGCCCTTGTTTGAACATCTCAGTTTACTTTGCTTGAGGATTCTGAGACTTTAATTTTTTTACAGAAAGCGGACCAATTAAGTTTTCAGGGCCATCTATTGTTTTGGTGCACATAATGCTGATTTCCTTCAAGGTCACTCCGGCCTTAAGCCCTGCTTAGTTTTATGGACAGCCTTGCGAGCGTGGAATTTGTATGACTTCCATATTTTCCAACCAAAATATTAGAAAAATTGGTACTATAGCTAAATGTAGGTTAAAGTTACTTCTGAAGCTCTTAGAGCACTGACTGACAACCACACCTCTTGAACTGATATAACTGTGGATTAAACTTGGTCCTGGTGCATTAAGGACAGCAGCTAATAACTCATGTGTGCGCATCTGTTTGCCTGGTCCATGCACAGAATGCTTCCATGTGGCGTTCAGTGCATTTCAGTATAGTGTGTGGCTGTGTTTATCAAGCACACAACCGCATCATAAGGCACTGGATTGAGGTAAGTGGAAAGCACAAAGGGTGCTGGCCCATTAGCGTCTAGGATATAATGGAGTATAACAACCCTACTACAAAAGTAGTTATTGCCTTCTGGGTACGGTGCCTCAGGCTGTCAATTAGATCAAACAAACAAAGCCCCAAAAAAGGCTAGAGAAATATTCTTACTCTTAAGAACAATGAGGGTGACTATGTATACAATTAAATGTTTAACCTGTTATTGCTTATCCCAATAGTGAAAATAGTAATACATTTCTCCATGACACAGGACAAAAAAAAACAAAACAAAAAAGGAAAAAACCTCAGCAGAGTAGTGGTCACTTGTGGTCACCATTAGCATCTAGGTATGGCAGGTGAGTACTTGGGTAATCTACTGATCCATAATTTAGCTTTTGGCTAACCAATCAGTACTGTTAGCCATGCCTTTTGGACCCACCCCCTCTAGGATCCCATATGGAGAGAGATGAGGTATGGTCTAACCATATGTGTTGCAGTGAAACAAATTGTCATTAGTTTGTATATTACAATACTTTATAAACTGATCTAGAGTAAAGATCTTTGAAGTACATTCTGGAATTATTGACACTTTATGAAAATTGCCACTTTGGGACACATTCAACTAAACATGCATCAGTGCAAATTTACCTGAAAAGTCTAGATATAATATTATTTTAATTTCAATATTATTGGTAAGTAGAATTATTCTTAAAAAGTGACCATTGTAATTGGGATGTTTATGTTGCTTTTTTATTCTTGTTGTAATTCAAAGAAAACCTACTTACAAATTAGAGGCTTCTGAGAATGTAATGCCTTCATAAATCATTTTTAAGGATTTGGTTTCTAAGACCACTTATCTTTATATTCGTTATTTCTGGGAATGCATCCTCTTGTAAAATTTGTTCCTATACATCCAATTGTGGTCTATATTTTTCTAAATCTACTAAAAGAAGCCAAATTCTGGCTCGGTTTATTAATAGCAAAACTGAACAGTTAACCTCAGTAATTCCAGGGTTCAAATAAAACGTACAAATCAGAAACATTCAGCTTTAGTCTCACAACACAACTCTAATCCGCAATATGCAATTTAAAAAAAAATCTGTAAAAAGTGTCTAATTGGTAGACTTGTGCATACCGAATAAACGAATATGGCGGCGGATAAACATACACGAAGACACACAATCTTTGTTTCTTCGTGTCATCTTCGTTTTCGTGTCATGCCCGCCATTTCTTGAAAGAGAAGGAGGGACATTGAGTGAGCTGATCTGATCATGGTTTATCCAATCAGCTCACTCTTGTGACATCATGTATTTAATAACACCTTTTCAATTAAAAAAATTAAATAGTATAACTCTAAGCCTAAGCTTATTTTGAGTTTTTGACCCACTTTCTTCCATCCACATACCTGCCAACAGTCCCGAATTTCCCAGGACACCCTGTTTTTTTTTTTTCAGTCCTGTCCCGTCAAATTCAGGTAAAGTATGCAAATGTAAGTAGGTAGAATAAATAAATGTAATAAATGAAATAACTTTAATTTAACAGTCCCAAATTTCCTGGGACAGTCCTGTTTTTTCCCCAGTCCTGTCCCATCAAATTCGAGTTGTAGGTAAGTATGCCATTGTAGGTAAGTTGCAAATATTAGGCAAGTGTGTAAAATTGGTCTCAAATTCCCTATTCAACTTCTTCTACACGTTCATATTTCCATGGCAACCATCAGAAAATGAAGAAAAAAACAAATACGAAGAACGAAAATGAACACGGGAATGGGCGTATTTTCCTAGAATACAAAGATTTTTTTTCCCGAAGAGGACAACGAAAACGAACACGAAGACTTCGCCGGCACCCAAGTCCACTAATTGGTTACGTTTAATGAGTAAATCTCTTATTAGTCCATTTTAGTCCTTGAGAAGACAAATTTTAAAGGTCAATAATTGTATTAGTCACACAAAGGAAATGACGCTCTCCTTTGTGCTCGATTATCTGGCATGATATCCCTCCCAGTCTGTGTTCTTCAAAAGTCAATCCTAGATTTCTACTATTTTCCCATGGCATGGACCTTTAGGTGATTACCACAGTGAAACAATCCGGATAGAGTGATCTAATACAATGTTCTAGGGCACTGGGGAGTTATAGAGTCTCTTCCTTCTTAAACATGGCTCCACTTTTTCATAAGCACCTTAATGTGTGTCTGGGTACTGAAACGTTTTGTTCAGATGAGGAGATTATGGGGTAGTCGGGCTTTACCATGGCATTACTGCTCAGTAAAATGATGCTATGACTAAGCATACAGAAATTCAACATAACCGTAAAGATTTCCTTTATACATGGCCTGTAATTGTTAAAGCTTAGTGAACCCTTAATAACCTGAAAGCAGTATCTTTCCTCCCTGATTTCTAAATAATAAAAAATGATCTAGTGTTCCCTGAAACAAAGAAAGAGGCTCTTTTGATTTTGTATGGTTCATTTATCAAATACATCACGGTTTGTTGATTTAAAGTTTGTGGAATTTGTGAAATTGTTTACAAGGCCTTAGGAGGCAAACGACAATGTGATAAGAAAAATCACAAATACATTTTGTGAAAACAGGTGTTGTGTTGCTTGCATCTAGACAGTTGCTTGCATCATATGGAAGTACGGAGCTTTGTTTTGTTTGCTCATTATTAGTAACAAATGTTTCTGGATATCTAGGCTCCACCACTAACAGATACTTTGTTGTCGTTTTCGTGTTCTAGGCTTTGTTCTGGAGTAATATTCTGGTTTCAAGAAAGAAAAGGAAATGGAAAAACCCAAGCAGATATATTTCACAACGCAAGTCTCATCAAAAAATTGTTATTCTTTGTCATCAAATTAAGTTGGTCCAGTCGGCCTGTGCATCTTGTAAAAGTACTCGACAGGCAGTATTTTATTTTTGCCATATTAAAAGGGGTTGAGGTACCTACGCTCTAAAACGATATATGTCATTTTGTTTTGTATAGTAGATTGTACAAGACTTAATTAAGAAATTATTTTTAATAGAACCCATTGTGTTGCATTGCAGATAAAGAGGCATTTGCTTTGATTCTAGATTTTATAACTGCCAATATTTGCACTTATAAACACTGAGCCAAAATTGTCTGTCTAGTATCAATTGTTAAAAGTGAAAAAACAATCCCACGTGGATAAGCAAATAAAGGAAAAAAATATAACGGGAGAGGAAATCCGTAGGTTCGCCATCAGATGTTAAAGGTCCGTGCGAGTGACTCTATTGGTCACCAGCAGGGGCCTCCTCTGGCATCAACCAATTGGTTGTTGCTAGAGGGAGGCCCCTTCCTGCGACCAATAGAGTCGCTCTTATGGAACGCCTTGGAGATCTTTAGGTCACTGTCTGGAGACTGGGACTGGCACACTGGAGATCCTGATTACTCCTGGTTTTGCATTAAAGGGGCTGCCAACCCCCGCATACACTAGGATTAGCAATAGTTTGGGGAAAATTGTGTCTTACATTTAAAAAGGTCAGCTTTTATTAAAATGAAATATTTTTTTAGTAAAAGGTAAAATAGTAAAAGGTAAAAACGGAATTTGTGAATGTAGGCATACTCAAGAGTGTTTACATGATTTTCTTTATTTCACATTGCCCCAGTACAACAGAGTGGTATTTGTCACTTTTACATTAAGTTCACATTTACACTGTTTCAGCTCCAATAAGTGACTATTCTGTTCAATAATGGGACGAATGGGATTTATTTTATACACAGCACTTATGGGGAATATAATAAAGCAGCAAAAGTACTGCACCAGTTTTATCAGTGGGGATGGGGTTGGTATAGTTGTTCAATCCGGCACATTTTGGTAAAACATCTCACGAAAGCATACGTTTCAACATTTTGAACGCATATAAAATACAGAAAGAATGGGATCCATTACTATACACCTAATTAATTAAAGGGGCTTAACTTTGTGTGAAAATTACTAGGATGTATTCGCAAGCAGCAATAAAACTTAATCACAGGATTTAATTAGAGGGAACCAGGGGATTTAAAGCTCACATTTACAGTGAAAACTACTTGGATTAAATAATAATACTGTATTTTGTGTATTAGGTAATATTATTTTTGTAGTTTTTTTTAAGGGTTTCATTTTGTTTTGTTGCACTTCGTAAAAAATATGAAAAATGGTAAATTATTTTTGTTAAAGCTTACATTACAGCAAGTAGATCATCAAGTACTTACGAGACAAACAAAGCAATAGCACAGATTCTGACTAACACTAACAATTAGTTAGTTTATTTAATTCTTTACGGAAGCGCGGAAGGGAACTACGGAGATGTCATGAAAATGACTACTGGAATAATGAATACATTCTTTTTCTTTGCTACTAACATTTTGTGGCATTAGGAAGCCATATACTTTACCCTATTTTTTGTTATTGGGAGGCAATATTTTGTTTTATAAAAATGTTACATTTGAATGTGGAAGAAAAAAGTAAAACAATTAAAATACTACTTAAATTTAAGAAAAAAATCATGATGGAGGAATTAATGTATCAACGAAGGTGTATGTTAATAATATGTATTGCCTTTTTCTATTTTTAAATTTACATTATATTACATTTATTTAGAACAAGAGCAGACTCCATACTACTACTGTGGTTATATATCTGAAAATCATCCTTTTTAATTTGATCTTGTGAAATAGAGAGTGTAGGTATATATATGAATTGATATGCAGCTAACCCCATCACTTTATCCTAATTTTTCAAATGTTTGCTAGGACTGTACATTTGCAATGCATTATTTTAGAAAAAAACATGTAGAACAAAGAAACAACATTTTATACTTTCCCATTTTATTTTCCAAATTCTTGGTTCAGATAAGATTTTAGATCCTAATCAAATATGTAGTTTACATACCCGCTACATATTTTTTCAATAATGATATGGCAGCTCTTATAATGCGTGGTTACATTTTAAGAATGACTTTACTAAGATTTAACTTTACTTTGATATAATAATATATTTCTTAAAAGCTTTCCAGTGTAGACATTTGTTTATTTGTAGAAGGATGAAATATGGTTTAGCTTTTAAGTTGAACTCAGAGATATTCTAACAGGAGTACTGTACAGTAATTTATATCAAGACAAGGGGGCTAGAATGTATATACAATAAAGCTGCTGCACACTAGAAGTGGATTTAATACTCTGCTTTTGGAAGGACTGTATACTGAAAATCATACAGGAAATCCTACAGTAAGGCTTTAGTAAATTTATATATTAGTATATTTGGCTTCCATTTGGTAGAAAGGGAGACGATAATCCAAAAATAAGCCAAAAGGTTTGGGCAAGTGGAGTGTATTCTTTTGGTGAAATTTCACACATATAAACACACACACACACATATATACACACATATATATAGATAGATAGATAGATAGATAGATAGATAGTCAGGTCCATAAATATTTCAACAATGACACAATTTTCATTGTGTACGCCACCACAATCGTGTTGAAATGAAGCAATCAAGATGGGTTTGAAGTGCAGACTTTCAGCTTTAATTAAAAGGGTTTTAAAAAATTATTGAATGAGCCATTAAGTGTTACAGCAATTTTCGTACATAGTCCCCCATTCCCATAATAGTAGACCAAAAAGTATCCGAGCATTGAAAATAAATGCCTGTATTATCTTCTTAATCCACATGCCCCCTGAAGCCACCTGTATGACCAGTATGCTGCTATGCATAGCTTGTTGTTTTCCCACTTAGTGTGCCATATCGCTCAGCGAATGAATTAAAAATCCAGAGGGTTGAGCCCAATATGCTTCACAGGCTTGAACTCACCCTTCCAGAAGCGAATGATTCCTACAACAACCTGTGATGACATGTCGTATACAGAACCAGAAACCATGCAGAAAATCACATTTTGGAACAATCAACACAGGTTATCACAGGTAGTAGCAAAGAGTATCAGCACAAGATTTAGCCTAAGTATTTAATTCAATAGTTGTTGGACAAAGGCTGAGGACATCTAAAGGGTCAAATACACAGGCTGCTGGAAACCTACACACGCATCTTCACATGCCATGTGAATTGTCAACAATTAAGCCTTATGAGGCACAAAAACAACTTACAGAACCCTTAACACAAGTAGCCCACGGATATAGGGTTTTGTAAATGTCATGCTCCTAACTATTTAGACTACAACCTTGGACTTGTAAATACAATACACTAGACATATGCAAAGTATATGGACCCACAAGAAAAACTATCAAAGAACACATTCATTCTACACATGCATAATTAAGATGATGAATTATTGTATGGTAGAATATTAGCCTTTTGACATTTTAATCTGAGGGAAAGTGCAATGTGAGCTGCTCAATTAAATTTGGAATTTTTTCCACCACATTGTTATGAATAAATAGAAAGAATCCATGGCAGTCTGTGAAATTATTAATTGCAACTAATGTTGAAGGTGCATGCACCGTATCATGATATGGAGTATCATTGTTAGCGACTATATTTCTTGGTAATTAAGGACCAGACTAATGATGCAAGTTTCCCTCGGCATGATTTTCATCTGATTATGAGACTGCTTCATTAAGAGCACTCCGGCTAACGAGCTGTAGCTGTTATAAAGTAATTTTCTGTCTTGTGCTCTGATTGATAAAGAGTTTCTATAGCTAAAAGGAATTGAAAATATAATTATAATTTGAAATGGTTGAACAAAGTTATTACAGGATTGCTGAAGGGTAGTGCGGTTGACACCATAATGTTTTTTTGGGAAGGTGCATTTTAAAATAAGTCCGTCAAAAGTAACAATCTCTATTGTTAACAGTTAAGCATAAGGTTGCTGGTCGCATAAAATGAACGCTCCGATTAAAACCAAATTAGACTTTACATTGCCGTTTAGAACAAAGAAAAACAAATTAAAAAAATGTGCAGTTTACTGTCGTCTTTGCATTCTCAACACATGAAGTAAGGCCTATAAACATACGTTTTTCCTAATTTAAAATTAACTTGGCTTTGCATGATGTTATAAAAATAACTTTTTGATTACACTGATACCTTCCTAAACAGATGATTTAATTTTGCAAGTTTCTTGTACAACTGTGTAAAAAATTACACTGCCTTTTTTTCTTACATTTTTAGTACTTAACTTGCATTAAGACTCTAAAAGACATATTTTTTAATGTGATCTGTCACAAATCTAAATTAATGACATTTGTTTGTTACGCAAAACAATAATCAGTTCTCCCTTTCATTTTATGACATTTACCATCAAAAACATGGGATTTTTCTGCACGTATGTCATATTAAAAAACGAAAATTTGAGATTTTTTTTTCTAGACATTAAAACCCGAAACAGAGAATACATTTAAAATGTGTCGCCACATATTTAATGCGATTTCCCCATATGAGAGAAATAAACATTCCTTTACGCTTTAGAAATGGACATCTTGAAACGATAATTTTGCCCATTTAGACACAAATACACTTTTTTTTTGGTGGGGGGATTGAGATCTATTTTAGTGCACAGTAACAATATGAATTTTATGCAAATGAATTGCTTCAAACCATTTTGCATTGATTTGTTCGGTTGTTTTACAATTCTGAGTATTTTAACACTTCTGTGTGGTGCCAAAAAAATATGCTATTTAAATACCATTAAAAAAAACTACATTTAAAAAGCGGAATTTTATTGGTTGCTCACAGAAAATGTTAGCATTGATTAGTTACATAATCGTGCATTAACCTGTAAATTAAAATTCCTCTGTGCAATTTGATGGCTGATTTAATTTTGTCTGTCTTTGTTTGCCTCGGGCTAATTCCATTATGAATTCTTTGTACAGCCTTTTTTCCCTCAATGATTAGCAGTTTTTTTCACTCAACTTCTGATTACTATTGTGCACTTAGCACTACATAAAGCCGGGGATTAATATTCCCCAAAAGAATTGTTGCTATGGATCTGTGCTCTTCTTTCTTAGAGATATTCCTACCGTTTCAATTGTCCATAAATTATGACCTCTAGTGAATTATCTGGGATAATGAACTAAGCTTAACAAGCTGAAGCAAACTCTCTTTATTTTTTAAAGGAAGCAATTTTCCAGTAAAAAAAAAGTATAAAGTGTTTTTTCTACAAATGTATTATGTTAACGTTTAAAAAAATATTTATATAGCATAATATAATTTAGATCTCTGTTGTTTAAATGTTAAAGAGTTTGTGCTTAGTGCACCTTGAGTAACTCTGGTCTGCAAAGGGTAAATATTTCTGTAGCAAGTATGGGAGAGCGCAAAATAATCGGTATAAAGACTAATGTGAGAATATACGTTTTCTTCTATGTATGTTTCATAAAAATGTTTCTTCTTTTTTGGGGGGGGAAATCACCCCATTTAAAAACCCCTTAGAGGAGATTCTTCCTGTAAAGGATACACTTCAGGCCTTGACATATGAATTAAAATTATTCCAAATATTCTTTGAGGTAAGAACAGAGGAATGAATGCATCAACAATAAACTTAGGTACAAATCTGAGGACAGTGTCGAAAGGGTACAATTCTAGTATACTTTTTTTATTTATTTCCATTTAATCATTGGACGTTAAAACATTAGCAATTACCTGATGGGAATTTTGCAGAGCAAAATTAAGATGGCTGCCCCCGCCGTATACCCATAAGGCTAGTTTCTAATACAATATACAGTATACATATTTAGGCTTTTGTTTCATTTTTATATGTTATGACATGTAGTTAATTTCTGAATTTGAAAATGTAGGATTTGAAAGACCGACACATCTGTTTAAACTTCTCATCTATCGAAATGCCCAAGCCAGTTGTAATGTTTTTCTTTATTTGTGTACAATGTGAAAGTAAGTTATATAATCATTATATAGCCAAAACCTTACGATAGCCAACTATTTTTTTTTAATAAAAATTCTTTAATTCCCTGTGAATTTATGTACATTGACTGGGAAAATGGAATGTTGTAAAAAAAAAAAGAAAAGAAAAAAGCCATTATGTAGGTGAGGCAGTGGTCATGGCAGTTAGCATATCAGAAAGAAGATGTTTATTGGATGTGGAGGAAATTATATGACGTCATTGTAATCTGTGTGATCTAGAGCCATCTGGATCACAAGTTAGACAAAAAGCATGAAATGGGCCACTGAATACCCTAGAAGAATATAAGTTGATGCTGTTGTGGCTGCAGTGAAGGCCAAGAAACAATAAGAACCAGGTGTTCCTGCCTGCGGTTCTTCTATTTCTTAATAAGTGCTGGTATCCTTGTGGGATGTTATTAATGCTCACCTTGTCATGATTTATAGCTTAAATAAACTCGGATGACATGAGTTTTACATTGTGTCCAGATGATGCAAGGGCAGTAACCGCATCAGAAGTTATCATCCTCAATCGTCTCAATAAATTGAAAAGATCTCTCAGGGTATAATTTCAGTTTATTTACTTCATCTTGAAATGAATATCTGAAATCTATGGGATGGCATTGGCTGGTATATTTTTTTTTTTAAGAAAACTGTTAAATTTAAGGTGTCATAAAGATGTACATGGAGTTTCATCTTTTAATATCAGTATAGCATGTTATCACTTTAAAGTTAATATTCTTTCTCGAGAAGCTTTTAAGTATCACTTCTCTAAAGGTGTTATAAAGATGAAAATGATAATTAAAGCTTATCTCAAGTGCAATCTTATGATTATATAGCATTATTCCCCAGAAGCTAGGTCCTGAAATTATTTTTGGGCTGTGAAAAGGTCTCTTGTGGAGAGCTAGAAAGAAATCACTAAAACATGCCTTTGTAACCTAATTATATTAATGTCAGAAATTGAATGAATCGTCATTTAAGTGTATGTGTTGTTTCATCGTGCTTTTTATAGAAACTGAAAATTTCTAAAATGAATGCCCCAGAAGGCAGACAATTAAATGTTTAAATAAAACATGATTTGTAGCCAAATAAAGAAACTGGTAAAATATCAGCGTCTTAGCGTTGCAAAAAGATTAATAAGAAAATATATGTTTATTACAAACATAATTTGTATTTAATATTATATATATTAATATATATATATATATATACAGTATCTCATAAAAGTGAGTACACTCCTCACATTTTTGTAAATATTTTATTATATCGCTTCATGTGACAACACTGAAGAAATGACGCTCTGCTACAATGTAAAGTAGTGAGTATACAGCCTGTATAACGGTGTAAATTTGGTTTTCCCCTCAAAATAACAATATTTGGACTCTATTAAAGACTGTCCTCGGAAAAACATTTTCAAAATACCATAACCCTGGGTTCAAAAGGGGTTAGAATTCTTTAGAGCGTGCCCATCCTTTTTTTTTTATCTTGTTCTTAATTCAGCTGTTGGTGGAATTTCCTGGGACCTGATACCCTGCATGTTTCTTTTATGTAAAGGGGATATTACACAGAACAATTTTTATAAATGTTGACACCTCCCATTCACACAGTCCTATTAGGCTACATGTTAGAGGGTATTTAGTAAAAAGTGATATCTCTAAGTGCCCCAACCACACCTCGAATTCTTATTCTTGGGGCCTTATCTGTGCTTTCTGAAACCTATACAAGTATCATAATTAGCACTTCTTCTAAATCCATTCCAGAATTGGTATGGTCTGTAATGATGCCTTTCCTCATATTATTTAAAAACACAAATGATCACTGTCATTGATATATATACGCATTGATCTATTTAACAGTAACATTTGGTAATTTTAGTGAGTTTTTATGCTCACGTAGGATGTGGTCGGCCATCTTCAACCGCTAGCCACATGCTACAGCACCCAATCTATATGTATAGAGAGTCAATGAGAGAGGTTTGTCCGGGGCCTCACTAAAATTAAAAACAGCCCTGGCAATAACCAGAATCCCCTGAGGTTGTGTTGACTGCCAGTAGTAATTATATAAATACTACCTACAAATCTTCCTTAATGGTCTCACAATATCGTGATGAGAGATACCTCATAATAGTTAGGATTCTATCCCGAAAGAAAAGTCATTATTTTGTTGTGAAAGCCCAGTCCCATTATTAAATTGACACACTCGGAATCACATTAGTAAACCTCAGCTTGCACACACAGTATATTGCTTTGCAGTCAAATGTACTTCTAACTGATTTTGTCTCCCAAAAGCAACATCTCAGTTTCAACAAACTGAGACCGGTAAAAAAAGCCTAAAATTAATTTTTAGTGACACAAATGTAACACCCTGTAGTTTCAGAATCAACAGATCGCAAATACTACATAAAGACATAAATATTTTTTAATATATTTTTTATTTAAAATCCCTAATTATTATTTTTAATATTTTAAAATAGAGGAAGAAACTAAATCTCAGCTTTTGTAGAGAATCAGTTAAAAAGATAGTGTGTGCTAAACAATCCCTTTGGACCAAAAAATGCAATTTAGATATATTTTCCATTCTAGTTGAAACTAAGGTGACCACATGTCCTGGATTGTCCGGGACAGTCCTGCAATGGGACTTGAAGTCCCGGGTTCCAGGCAATCCAGCACAATGGATGTGTGTAATCTCATCCTTTTCATAGCGTGTCCCTGAATGCCAGAAATAAAATGTGGTCACCCTAGTTAAATCGTGAGGGACATTTGTTCTTTGCCAGTGCGTCTAAATTTTAATGTAAACACAGAACTTCTATGTTCTACACGCAAGACTTCACACAGAAAACAGGATAGCGAGTAGAATTCTGGGGTGCCAACCACGAACCACATAAGTGGTGGCACTTTGATGTCTCCTATGACTTGTAGCTATCACAAAAACAGATGTATATTTGTTGAACAATTGAAGTAAATACTGATGATGGGTCATAGATCAATTTGCAGCTTCTTTAAATACATAAAACATTGGCAGCAATGAGCCCATAGAGTAAGCAGTCTGATATGGCTGCTTGCTACCATGGTAGAAATTGGTAGAACTCTTTAACAGAGATAACATGCACAAGCTGATCTATTTGCAGCTGCCTAGCAAGCTAAACAAAATGGCTGCTCCTTAATGACATACAGGGATCAACAAATCGCAGGTTTTGTGGACAACAATTTTAGTCATCCTCAGCAAAGAAGACAGGAGATCTGTACCATACCATAATGCTAAAATCTGCAAGACAGAAAAAGAATACCGTATTTACCCAACTGGAACACAAAGAAGTGTATTGGAAAGTTTATACATACAAACTACAATCCTCATCTTTTAAAGAAAAAAATCCTTGTTTAGGTTACTTCTGTTCCTACAGTATATAAAAGTGAAAGTACTGCTCTATCACCGGGATGACATTATTGATTCACATTTTGGAGATTTGAAAAATCCTCTCATGCCTTAGTAGCAGCTTTTAGCTCTTACAAGCAAGCAAGGAAACAAAACGTATTCACAGGCTGTGCTTGGTTTAGGAAGCAATTTTCCTGAATGTCACTCTAGCCACAGGACATCATAAACCCAATGTACTGTAACACAGTAATTTTTAATCATTACTCACTACTGAGAATTGCTGGGGTTACAGCACTGGTCACCTGTCTGCATTTCAATACATTAAACTTTCAGTGTAAACCATTTCACAATAGATTACATATGTATTTCCACACACATATATATATATATAATTAATGTATATCATTTTTTATTAGAAACTTAACGTGTATAGCATCTGTGATGGGAGTTTTTGTCGTATGGCTCTTTAGTGCTTATGCAGCTGTTCTTTCTCCTTGCTGTTCTTTCTCATCTTTCTCCTTTACTGGTTTACATGGCCATAGTGTTACGGGCATAGTACCGTATTTGCTCAATTATAAGACGACCCTGATTATAAGATGACCCCCCAAAATTTGAATATTAATTTAGGAAAAAAGAAGAAGCCTGAATATAAGACGACCCTATAGGAAAAAAGTTTTACTAGTAAATATTAATTCATATGTAAACTATTTTTTCATATTGAAATAGATGAAAAAATATTGTTTTTATTTCCTTTTATTTGCCACTCTGCCCAGTTATGCAACATCTGCCCCCCCCAGATTTGCCTTAAAATGCCACTCTGCCCCCCTGAAATGCTTTATAGTGTAGGAACTGATATGTGTTTCACAGTTTGTTGAGCCATTTCAATCATAGATACAGTAAAGATATGGAATGCACTAGCAAGTAAAGTGAACTGGGTGGATTCTGGTAATAATTTCAAAAAAGGATTGGATGCCTGTTTACCAAATACAGCCATTTAGAGTTGCAACAGGAAAATTTGAATGTCCTGGTCTTGATGATTTTTTTACATGTGGGACGCTGCTGGATAAGTCTCGTTTGGGTTATTATTATGACAAATTATTCTGGAATAAACAGTCCTCAAAAAAGCATCTTTGTGAGAAACAGTCCTGCGATAAATAGTGACAGTCCTATGAATGACAGCCTTATGATGAACAGCTCTTTGATGAGCTTTCCTGCGGAGAACAGCCGTGTGATGGACTGTCATGTCTAGGACAGCTTTATGCCAAACAGTCTTATGATCAAGCACCATTACAGTTAGCAGGTTACTATGAATTATCTTCTTGTCTGGACCAGTCTGTTATGAGACATCTGGATACGATTGTATTCATGTGCGGTTCATAACAAAAAATAAACATATGCTGCTTATACGTAGTCCGGAAATAACTATTATATAATAAAGTACTGGTGTATTATCCGGGCGCCACCCATTTTTTAAATTAAAAACAACTACTTTTCAATTACAACATAATATTTCTGTGTTATTATGTATGGACGTTTATACTCCTAAATCCTCGTGTCATCACTATACACCATATTTAATTGTAGGTTTTACACACTGCTACCAGAAATTTCCCATTTTAATTATGCTTATACGGGCGAACATGAAAACGAACACGAAGGGTGCATTTTCGTTGTTCAGCCCAAATACCAAACATACAAAGATGGCGGCCGCAAAAGGTATATGAAGACACGCAACATAATCTACGTGTTCGTCTTCATTTTCTTTTACTAATCTCCCTGGTCCCTTCCCCATCTAGCCTACCGTATCTGCGCAGCATTGCAGGTGTTAACAGGAGCGGAAATCCGCAGGTTCGCCGTCAGGAGTTAAAGGGCCGTGCAAGCGAATCTATTGGTTGCCTGCAGGGGCCTCCTCTGGCATCAACCAATTGGTTGATGCTAGAGGAGGCCCCTGTCAGCGACATTTAAATTCGTTCTTATGGCCCTTTAACTCCTGATGGCGAACCTACGAATTTCCGCTCCCGTTAATCCCTGTGATGCTGCGCAGATAACAGGAGCGGAAATCCGCAGGTTCGCCGTCAGGAGTTAAAGGGCCGTGCAAGCGAATCTATTGGTTGCCTGCAGGGGCCTCCTCTGGCATCAACCAATTGGTTGATGCTAGAGGAGGCCCCTGTCAGCGACATTTAAATTCGTTCTTATGGCCCTTTAACTCCTGATGGCGAACCTACGAATTTCCGCTCCCGTTAATCCCTGTGATGCTGCGCAGATAACAGGAGCGGAAATCCGTAGGTTCGCCGTCAGGAGTTAAAGACCTTTAACTCTTGGAGTGGTTGATGCCACAGAAGGCCCCTGCAGGCGACCAATAGAGTCGCTTGCTCGGGCCTTTAACTATTGACGGTGGAACTTGGCCTGGGGAGGCCATGGTCTCCCTGCTCCAAGAGTTAAAGGACTCGTTCATACGGGCCTTTAACTCTTGGAGCGGGGAGACCAGTGGTCTCTCCCGGCCAAGTTGCAGCACCAGGATTTTAAAAGTCTGTATGAGCGACTCTATTGGTCGCCAGGAGGGGGCTCTTCTGCCATATACCAATGAAGTGCAGGTGCACTTCATTGGTTGATAGCAGAGGAGGCCCCTGCCGGAGACCAATAGAGTTTCTTGTATGGACCTTTATAATCCTGGCGCCAAAGCTGCTACCTACTGCGTACCGCGTTAACCCTGTATTAACCCCCTTCTACAGAAACAAAAAAGCGGCAAAAAACGAAGAAAAAAAAACACTTAGAATGTACACGTATATTCGCCCGAACCGAACACAGGAACGGGCGAATATTCCAAAGATTTTTTCCCCACAAACACGAAGATGAACACGAAGACGAACATGAAGAGTTGGCTGGCGCCCAAGTCTAGTAAACACAATGTTTTTCTAGTCTGTGAAAAACATGCTAAAAGTTTAGACTTGTTATCTTGACAATGAAGTGTTTTACAGACCGCTACTCTTCCACAAGACCAGTTGTCTTTTGAGTATGCACTTGATTACTAGATCAGCTGGTCTTAAATTGTGAATTTATATGCTGTTGCATTCCGTAATGATGTTAGCTTGATATGCTGGTCTTTTGAAGGTGTGGGCACTTCAGGTCTTCCTGGTCTTGCTTTGGATTAACATTATTTGGTTTAAGAAATTCTCTTAAGTGTGTGTACTAACCCCTTTGAAATATTTAACTTGGCTCTGGGAAAGTTTTTCAGCACTCAGGAGAACAACTCGAATTGCTTCCCTAAGCTCCTTTGACATGATTACAAAAGACATTTCCACTGATGTCCTTTAAAGACCCTAACAGGAACGCTTGCAGGAGCACTAGTAAAGTACTAGTAGGCCCATAATAAGGTGTTAAGTCTTAAAAGACAATTGCAACACACGTGTGCTAGGATGTTGGCTCTATGGTATTGGGGGACCTAAGCAGAAATATTTAGGTTGCCCCATCTTAAGCACATTTGATCAATTTGTACAATTATATATAAAAGAATGAACATTTATTTGTACAATTATATATAAAAGAATGAACATAATTCAGGTTTGTTAATAAACAAGATAAAATAAAGCCCCTTTGACATTTTCTGAGGGTGCCCCTTAGAGCAATGGAGGCCCTAAGCAGCTACTTAATCTGTTTATATGGTAGTACCACCATTGAAGCATAGCCCAGTGGGTGCATTGGTCACACATATGCATTATTTATTAGATGCCTGTCTGATCCATTGTCTTACTATTTTTAATCACTGCAATTTAAACAATTTTCTGTACCATATTTCATTTCATGTGCCTCTACCTTTATACTCCTATACTCTGCATAGGTGAGCCATATTGAACTTTTTCTATGGCCATTACTCACAGTCCATACAGATTGTGCTAAGGGCTTTCCTGTTAAAAGGGAAGTCGCATGGAAAAATTTATATTTTTCCTTGAGCATAGAATACAACACTGTATACACTAATATAACACTAGATTAGCACTGAAGGAAACATGGTTTTATTTCTTCCAATAAATTTCATTTATCTGCCCAAGGCAGTATGATAAGGAGTTCAGGGTATTTATCTAGTAGATCAGCTGCCTGAAAACTGAAAAAAATATACCGTATTGGTTCGGATATAGGCCGCACCTGAATATAGGCCGCACCCTAAAAGTTAGGTGCTTTTTTAAAGAAAAAAGTTTCTGCCCCCCCCGAGATATGCTGCCACTCTATCCCCCCCCCGAGATATGCTGCCACTCTATCCCCCCATGCTGCCAGTATGCCCGAGATAATGCTGCTGCTGCACTACTGTCCCCCTGAGATATGCTGCACTCTACCCCCCCCCCGAGATATGCTGCCACTCTGTCCCCAAGATGTCCCCCCCACCAGACTTACCGGTGCAGACTCCACGGGGTCTTGCCACCGTGGGAAGTACCGGCAAGGAAGATTGTTCGCGCAGACGTTCACCGGCAGCGGCGATGCGAGCATAAACAACCTCCGCTGCCAGCACGTCTGCAAGATGTGCTTTAAAATCTCCCTTGCCGGGACTCCCCCTGTGGGAAGTGCTGGCAGGGGAGGCTGTCTGAGCGTATCCGAGAGTAGGATACAGGTCCCCTACACCGCTGCGGGGGATCTGTATCCTAACCCCGCTGCCTGCCCGGCGCCCGGGACTGCATGTCCCGGGCGTCGGGTGCACTTAAAGTGGGGGGAAAAAGTGCGGACTATATTCGGGCCAATACGGTATTTTGGAAAAAAAAATAGAATTAAAAGAGCTGATGCATATTTTACATATTCATGCTTATGCACGTTCAAAAGAAGTATAACATACCGTATTGGCTCGAATATAGTCTGCACTCCCCCCCCCACACTTTAAGTCTTTAAAGTGGGGGTGCGGCCTATATTCGGGGTCTAGCGCCCATGCAGTCCCGGGCGCTGGGCAGGCAGCGTGGTTAGGATACAGATCCCCCGCAGCGGTGCAGGGGACCTGCATCCTACTGTCTGATACGCTCATACAGCCTCCCCTGCCAGTACTTCCCACGGGGGGGGTGCCGGCACGGGAGGTTGTCTAAGCGCATCGCGCAGACGTTTACCGGCAGCCGCTGCCGGTGAACGTCCGCACGATGCGTTTTACCCCTGCCCCCAAGACTTACCAGAGCAGACTCCCGACTGTCTTGTGGGGCCGTGGGGCATCTACCCAATAAGCGGCTTCTGGTAATCGGGGGGGGGGATTAGGAGGACATGGCAGCACATCTCGGGAGGGGAGGAGGACAGTGGCAGCATATCCCGGGGGGAGGAGGAGGACAGTGCAGCAATATCTCGGGGTGGGGCAGTGCAGCATATCGGGGGGGGGGGAGACAGAGTGGCAGCATGTTTTTTTGGTGCTTTTTTAAAGAAAAAAACTTTTTCTTTAAAAAAGCACCAAACTTTTAGGGTGCGGCCTATATACGGGGGCGGCCTATATCCGAGCCAATACGGTAATTCACAACCAGTATTATTTGCCCTGGCAGTGAAGGCAGCAGTAACATTTAACGTCTAACAATAAACACAAGTAAATATATATGTACATTATGGCCACATTAATGTCATAGGTCCCATATGCGACCCACAGTTTTTTCAAGATTAAAAGATGGAATTAGAAGTTCAATATCTAATGATTGAGCCCAATGTTAAAAACAAGGTAATATGGAAATATGTTTTGTGAGAGAGCACTTGCTGGCAGTTCTGATTAGTGAGACTTTCCCAGGGAAGACCACCAGAGATAAAATAAAATGTGAGGAAGGCATTTAGGATCACCTGGGGGCTCTCGAGGTTGAACCTGGAGTCTCCAGTTGAAGCCAGGCTTCCCTATTCTTCTTGTCATCTTTTTCCTGCCCATTTCCCCTTCTACTCAAGACAGTCTGAGGCTAACTCTTTCACATGCATGGCTAGCCAACCTACATGGCCATCTAGTTCTGGCCCATGCAGGGTTAGCCCCATTTCACTCCCTTAGAAGAGGGAGAACTCAGAATAGGCTAGCCTGGGAAGTTCCTATGTGTGGCAACCCACAGCAGCATCTTTTGGAAACAACACACTGCAAACAAGTACACTGCAAGTGTATCCACAAAAAGCAGTAGTTAACAGTGCATGAGAACACTGCAATAGAAATGGTGCCAACCTGGTACAGAGCACATGCCTACTGAAAGCTATTAACCTTAGAAACAGTTGTCACTTGCTGATCAACAGTATCTATGTTACATTTTTCTAACTTTGCATAATATTTTGTTTTACAAAAATGTTTTATCCTATATGTAAAAAGAATGAATACATAAAAAGCAACATTTAATGGCATTATATAATTCACTTATTTTCTTATTTCAATACTTAAGTGCCCTCTCCTGCAGATATTTTTCTTGTAAACATGGTAAACTAAAACCTGTTATCAGTAGTGTGCATTCAAGCTTGCTACAAAGCTGATAAACCTAACACGAAAAATCCCTGATAAAAGACAAATCTGGCCATTCAATTTCTTAGCATCAAATACTCTTTGTAAATAGGGTTGATGGAGCACAAAATGGAAAGTTAGAAGTCAATAGATTCATCTTCTCCAGTGACACCAAATGAAAAGATGTTGTATTTTTAAATGAACCAAGTAGAGGAAAGTACCCAAGTAATGGGGATCCAGCAGAAGGGCAGCTCAAGTGTGACATTGATTTTGGCCAAAGCAGTAAGTTACAAATTACTGACCAGTGTGTCCTTATAGCATCATCAAGCACCATGCAATGACCATCAGTCACTTAAACCTCAAGTGATAATGCGTGAAGGAGACATGACATGCACTTCTATTAGTATGAGAAACAAGAACATTTCTAATTTATTTTGTCATTCTCACTTTTACCATATAACACGCGGTACTGTTTTTTTTCTTTAATGTATTATTTTCAATGTGTTTAATAATTACTTTTGCAGTTAATTTAATTAGAAAAATCTAAAATAGCTTAGTAGATTCAAACGTAAAAAAAAACTGATTTACACTGCAACTACCGTAGGCTATAACCAAAAAAGTACATTTATCTTAAAGCACAATGAAATATATACATTATATATATCAAGAATATCAAAAACCCAAAATAGTACTAGAATATAATACATAAACAAAAAAGAAATGTAGCTATAGTTAAACATAAAAAAACATTTAACATTAGTGGTTGAAATGCCTTAAAAAAATCACGCTAGATGTACCTTTTCATAACATGGAGGAAAGTGGGAATGGCGATAGGGATTATCGAGCAGGCCCTTTGTTAAATAAATAATACTTGTACTTAGCTATCGTCTTAAAACCGTTGCATGTGCCCAAAGACTAAGCTCAACTGGCAGTTTATATCCTGCCTATGTGTGTTAGTTAAAAACTAAGCTAAGTTTGAGTTGAGCTGACTCCAATTTTCGTCATGATGAGCCATGCACAAACCGAGCCGGTAGCAGAAGTAATGTTGTTGTGAGTGTCGATTATGTTGATGAAGATAAAAAGCCTGCCAGGAAAAGGACTTTAAGCCAGCTCAGGCTTGCGCTTCTCCTCTCTTTACGAGTCTTTACCAAGCCAAATTACGAAACAGACTGGAGTAAATCTACTGAACATCTTAATTCTTAATTCCAAGACTGCCACCCAAAAATAATCTGAACTTCAATCAACAGACCGCTTAGAACATTAACCTCAATGCCTTGATATAATCAAGTGGGGTTATGATGGAATCTCAGTGTACCGGCAAATTGATGAAACGGCAAGTAGTAATCTGTTTGCTTGATAGCATACACCTGTCTTAACAGAAATGCAGTTCTTAAAATATGCAATCAATCCTACACTTTAAAACGACGTTAGTATTGATGCACTGGCACATCTCCCTCAGCACAATTTAATCTTGTACATACAAATAAAATCTTTCACAGCACAAATTAGTTTTTCAATTCTATACTTAAACTGTTATTTCCTCTCCAAGTAGGCCCAATGGAATTTTTCATACATATAGCTGATTTGCAAGTGTATCACCAACAAACACAAAAGAATCACACTCAAAAAGACGTTAAAGTCATTTGCATATTCTTATGCTCGAAAGGTAAGTATTTTTATTATTATTTATATTCAGGCCGGGGCTGGCCATTGACAGTGTCGTATACTCACCTGATGTGAAGCCACCAGCTAGATATGCCCTACCACACCATATACGAGCATAAAAACATAACTCATATCCCATCATTGGCCGCACTTACTTCAGTAGGATTCCGCCGGCCATAATGTGCCAGGGCTGTCTCATTGTCCCCACTCCAGCCCGGTCTGTATTCTCCACTATTAGAATTTTGGGGGTAACAAGCTCCTAAGGTTCCAAGCATTAGTCTCTAGTGGGTGCCTTATTCTGCTCAGAAACAGTAAAATTACTATTTTATGGTTTTCAGATAGTTAATAGCTCCTTTCTGTCATTTACTGAATGAGAAAATAAGGTTTTGCCCTTTGGGAGCTAGTGCAGCATCACTGAGAACTGAAAATAACTTGGATCTATGTACTTGACTGATCGCCTTAGTCTTAATTGTTCTCTTAATTAGCTGAAATAGGGGCTACATCAGGGGAGAGATCACAGTATTGATAAACATCTCCACCTTGGAGCAGTCTTTAATGCCTTTTGGAAATGTGACAGCAGGATCCTAACACATTTTTTTTTTTCACTCCGATGAGACAGGCAAGTGCCAGATCTTTAGCTCAAAACGCATTTGCTCTCGTCACGTGAAATGTCACTCTTTTCTCTGTGAGACGTGGTTTCCCACTGTTTGTTCTTAAACAAATTAAGTTTTAATATGCCAAAACCAGCTTTAAGTAGCTGCTTGAAAGGAAGGAAAACAAAAGGAGATTGAAAGCTAAATTCTAGACATTAGAGGAACCTGCTGTGGATTGGAAATTACAACATAATTATGTGTAAAAATTAGACCCAAATAAAAGGCAGTAGACAGTTTTTTTCTTTTATGCGAATTGTATTATAAGGAAATGAAAGCTATGTGTGCGTAGAGTGTTCAACTACACATTGTGCGCTAATGGATCACCAGTCAATTTACTTATGAAGTCTACTATAGGCATAGAGACATAAAAAGTAACATATCACCAGCAAAAACATCACATCTTCTCTATTTCTTTTGGTTAAAATTTCGAAAAACACATACTGATGTTTTGATACGTTTTCAAATTTTAGCAGGCCAGTATTATATAATATGACAACACACTTAAAATATGTCAAAACACTTGCAAACATACTTTTTAGAAAATAGGTAAACATGATTCCTGTATTGGTCCAGGAAAAGGCAAGTCGATAAAATCACATAGGGACATTTTAGTCTCCAATTCTAAGAAAACATAAAAGGAACTTTCTTGAGTTGACTTTTATGAATGATATCTATATAAAAATATCCAGTCATTTCCTACAGTATATTAAGCTAATTACAGCCTTTAGGTGGTTTTGGAAACACTAATTATACTCACAAACCGCTATATTAGACCCAGGTAACATGCTTTTCGGTGGACATTTCCCTAAATGTCCATTAGGCTCTAATGTCTACCATAAGCCTTACCATGCACGATAGCATCTTGTACAGAAACTTTGCCTACCCCAGATTAGACATATACTATGGCACTATGGATAAGCATAATGCAAACTATTATGAGCATTAGAGAATCTCAAAGTTATGCTGGGGGCCTTTGAGGACATGGATCAGTATGTGTTTATTGAGTATTTATAGAGACAGTTAGCTATGAAGTGTACAAGCAACACTGGTTATTCATATGTCAGATGTTGTTAGTGACCACAATTGTAGGGGAAGTCCTCAATCGTAACGCCCATGCAACCAATTGTTTATCTATTCACATGTTGGCATATACCAGTATTCTAGTTCAACAGGACACAAGGTACAGACAAGTATTTTGTGTAGCCCCTCTAATTGTAATGTAGCCCCTCTATCTACATTACATCCTCTGCTGCAACTGGGGAGTTCTATTGGAGAAGTTGGTCATTCCTACAATCTCTCTTTGCTGCTAGGACATGAAAACTGTTATACCAATAAGGGGCAGCAAGAGTCTTCCAGGAGTTTTTTGGGAGCAGGCTATGGGCAGTGAGAAGATAAGTTGTAAGTAGAGTGTGGAGGAAAGTCCCCCACATATATTCTGCCATTAGCTGTGGAGTGTGTCCTGATTCCCAATTGCTGAAAAAAGAGATCCTGTCATCCCGCCAGAGGGAAGCTGTCTGCATGCTGCCTGATGGTAAAAGGGACCTCTAGGACAGAGTGAAAGAAGCAGGATTGGTAGACAAGATTTACCATGTACTGCAGAGAGGGACACCATACCCAAGAATCCATAGGTACTAATTTATAATTAAAGAGGTAATGCTACTCTATCAAACCTAATGGCCCCAACACGTGCAGTGCCAACAACTTGCTCCCACTGAGTGCAGCACAAGGCGGTGTCTCCTTCCGCTATAGAAAGAACCTCTTAGAAGAAATTAGGGAATTCGTGCGCACCTCGTAGGGAACTAATAAGTCACAAAATAGCACCAAAGTCATCCATGTAAAAGCATCACAGCATGAGGAGAATGGAGTCTTGCGCGTTTCACCTTAGCAGGCTAGGCCTATGAGAGTGAATGAGAGTGTGAATGAGCGTAAATGAGGGTATGAGAAAGCTTGAAAGAGTTTGAGAGAATAAATGAGGGTGAATGACAACAATTTTTCCGAATGTAAAAAGAACCCCCCCCAATTTTCATCTGAAACAAATGGGCAGGATGAGTATTTCACTGTCTGAAAACGAATGACCCAAAAACAAAACGGAAATTGGTTAGTGAATGAGAGAGTATGTAAGTCTGTGAGTACAAGCACCAACTAAATTCAAGTAGCAATGCAGAGCTCTTTGCTTTGCTTTTAGTTGTTTCGTTGGGGATCCCTCCTCATTTTTGGGGATTCATATACATTTTTATTGTTGTATCAGTAAGTACATGTAAGTAGTATTCTCTGTTTGCACCCTGAGTCAGATTGTGGTGTGTTAATATAGAAAGTGACAGCAGATAAGAACCATTTGGCCCATCTAGTCTGCCCAACTTCTGAATACTTTCCTTAGTCCCTGGCCTTATCTTATGTCTAGCTTAGCCTTATGCCTATCCCATGCTTGCTTAAATGCCTTCACTGTATTAATCTCTACCACTGTTGCTATTCCATGCATCCACTACCCTTTCAGTGAAGTAATGTCCCTGGTTAGAGAACATAACCTGCGTTGTAGGATTCTAGCCAGTCGGAGACACTGCCAACGAACCAGATACCCCAATCTCTCAATTTATTGCAGGATTCCCAAATAAGTGCCAAAGCAATAACCATGGAGATGGCTGCAGCTCATCCAGCCACGAAGGTGTTACATGCGCAATGAGCAGAAACAATATCCTCACAGAGGGAAACTGAGATCACAAACGCTAAATCGCGACTCTCCATCCTGTATCAATAAAACACAAATTACTAAAATATTATTATATTATTATCTATAACACTTGGCTACAAAACTCTGAACAACACAACCTATTATTTTCCTTTAAAAAAAAGCCTGTGCTCTCATTAAGGAATTAAGGTCAAAAGTCATACTTACGGTCCTGACCTTTGACATGCTCCCCTAAGATATTTACTAAACAGTTGATTGTTATCATAGCAACAAATCTTACTGAGATCCAAACCCTCGGGGGACTTTGCCAAGAAAAACAAAGCATATACAATGTTCTCAATAACAGGGCATAGATGATTTCTATTTATCCAATCAATAGTCTGACAACTTATTAACACAATCTTTATCTAGTTTGATAGCTAGAAATACACCCTGTGGGTATAACTAAACATTCTGCATTCAATATGTACTAAAATGGGCATGTAACTAAAACACCAATATATTTTTACATAATAACAGTATATTTTGTTGCTGTTTTTTATATGAATCATTTTTGCATCAATTTATTGTTAAATGATTAAAATTTTACACATAACCAGATATTTTTGTGAATGTTACACCCTGAAGTTACTATTACTTGGCATAGTTTTCTGGTATATTATATGAGTTATTTATTTATATGAGTTTCATGTGTTTGCAAATATACCATATGATAGCATAATATTTTTTACACGATATAAAATTAGGTGATAAGGTGACAGCATCCAAAACTTGTGTATACAATGAGGATTTGTACGTATATCATAGTAAAGACATTGCGTACATGAGAATTTGTACATATTTCATGTTTTAGTGAATACTTTGTACTGTGTATGTTTATTTGCATTTATTTAAACAGAAGTATTTAGCACTTTACAATTTACAGTATGATAACGAGGCGGTACAATAAATGCAGTCTTATAATAAGTAAAGTGCTGCAAGATTTCATCTTGAGAAAAGACCTCTGAGGTCCTGAAAACTTATGTAACATTACTTTTTTTTAGTGTTGACCCAGCAACTTCAACTAAAGACTGCATAATTGAGTATGTGTACACAGGAACTAGACAGTTATACGAACAAAATTATTACATGTTTGATATATATATATATATATATATATATATATATATAGCGTAAAAGAAAGAAAAACTCTCAGTACTCCTCAGGGCACCACTAGGTGTCACCGCTGCGGTGTCAGATAAGCATGTGCTGCATATACATGTAAACATATGTATGTAAAGCACACATGCAAGCAAATAACAGGCTCAAGATATAAAACTGAGTGTACATACTAATAGGATTACCAATAATGTCAGGTTTTTTGGTGATGTATATTAACACATGTGCCACTTTTAATTTACAGTTTTACCTTTGACATGATTGTAGCAAAACCATTTATACAATGACTTTGTTTTAATTTCTTTATTCCTGTCTTTGAGCCTTCAACATATTTTTGATTCCACCCCATTGTATTTCATGATTTACATTTTTTTTTTCTATTACAAATTCAATTTGTTAGTTATTTTTAAACCTATCATATACATTCATAATTTGATAGAAACAGCCTCTTATTTTCTAAATCTTCATTGCTTCACGGTTTACTTTATGTGTACTGAGGTAACTTACGACCACCGTTAAGATAATTATTTTTTGAATGACTGACTCGGTCAGTGCCTAAGGGGAATCTTAACCAATTTACTAGGTCATGCACTAACAGAGAAATCTGACCCATCATTATTGGCCATAGGAATATTCATTACAATGTTTAACAGTTTCAACTTATGGTAGCAATTGGCAATTAGGACTTTGGTTAGATGTTAAATAGTGCACTTAAGGATTATATATATTAGTTTGCGTGTGTGTGTGAAAATATTGAATTTGTGTTTTAGGTGCCAGGAAGGCTCCTTCTGTAGAGGGATATTTAACAAAGTGTGATAATCACATTTCAGTCCAGAATCAAAAAAAATGGAAGCCGCTTTTTTAAAGCTCAGATTTTGTGTTAATATATGCATTATTATGCAAACCTCGCAACATTAGATGCTATTTTTATATTTCCTCATATTTCATGTCATACTATATATAAACAATGTACAAATATTGGATTTGCTGTGGGAATAAACCATAGGGAAATGCACCCAAGCTCTTGAATCATTTGTTTTGTACATAGTGACTGGAATTTTGGAATTGTGGGTTAAAAAGACCATGTACATAATTGAGAATCTAATTTTATTAAGTTTATGATCGTTTTATCGTAATTAACTGGTTGTCCATGTGAGATGATTATTGTTATTATGGGATGGTTCTGGGTATTGGAAAGCTGGTTGTTGAATACTGTCTGAGGAAGGTTTACTGTAGCTGTTATTGGTGGACTTCATCTGAAAGTTGTGACAGAAGGCATCTGTAGGATAATGTCTGAAAACTTCTAAATTATAAGGAAATCATTCATAAGGGAATACACACGAAGCTGGGGTGGGAGATGAGACCATAAATTTATTTGGTGATAGGCTGCAGGGATATTAACATGTCTATGTTGGAAGGCATGATGGACCTTTTTTGTGTGATTCTAATAAGGAGCCAAGAACTTTAGAGATTAACTGCATTCTTCCCCTCCCAAATGGGTTATTAGTCAGTGATGAGATCACTATGCAGTTGTGATGTATGCTTCATGTGACAGCTCCTTGAAAAAGATTGAGGTCCTACAAAGCAGGGTTAAAAAACAGTGTATGAGAGCATCAAGTCTTACGTTTTTTTCCCATCAAAATGCTTCTGGTTATTGAACTGCCAAATATATGGTAATTTAAAATCTGACCAATGCATCTATAGGTCTATCATAAGTACAGAATACTGATGATATACATCAGTGTAATGTATTTTAAAAATACATTTAGCATATATTAGTATACATTTTTTGCTTTGTGGACAATGTAGGTTCTTATTGTATTTTACGGTTATATGAATTAGGGTCTTGCATGCATATAAGAGTGAGTTTTTTTCAAGAGGGTAGAGGAGGGAGGGTAGGATTTTGCATGGTGTCTTGAACTAAATGTAGTAGTTTTCCATCAGTCTTGTATGAATTGAAGCACTGGTTGAAACCTTGGTGGAATGGCATCTGGGAGATGCTCCAATAGTTGACACATGCTTTACTTCATGGAAATTATAGAATGTAATAGAAAATACCAATCTTTCTGCTCACTCTTTATAACTGCTGTAGAGCCTCAATGCTTAATTGCTTCTGTGCTGTGTATTAGTTCCATCATAGCTTTATGTCTCTTGCCTGCATGGTTAAATATCACACTCACCATTCTCTAGCTGAAATACTTTCTTTGCATTTCATTGAAGTCTCATAACCTCTAATTTCCTCATGACCCTGCATTTTGACTGCTTTAAGATATATTTTTTTAACCCTTTTATATATTGAATGATGAATAAAAGGTTGCGAATATACCAAGAAACCTCATGGTTAACGCTTGGCAATCGGATAACAGGGTCTAATACACGATTTACAAATACACCGAATTTATTACATTAAAAAGAAAATCAATAATAGCAAATGTGTTAGTACACTGTATATTATTACAGTCAAGTTACAAAAAAAAATTGTTATCATGAAACACAAATAATTTTAAAATATTTTTTTATTTTATTTATTTTTTCATTACACAAATGCATCCTTGCCTAAAACTGTTTAATCATAATGGTTTTACTGCTTCCTATTGTTTTTACTTAAAACACCTGGGCTGATGTCATCCCTGAGACTTTAAAGCAGATGTTAAGTAGGCACAAAGGAAATCAAAATCAGCGTCCTAGGATGAAAAAAGAGGATTACATTGTGGATGTATAAAATACATCAAAGAGAATGATTAGTATGATCAATTTGACAAAGCAAAACCATGACCTATGATAAAGGGATTTACAGATACAAGACTGATTTCCAATGACATGTGAAAGGAAAACAAGGAGAGAAATGAAAGTGACAGTAAACTGAGAATATATAAATACGGTATATATATATACACCCCTGGATAAACCTGGAAGTCAGTTTCCTTCATAGGGTATCCTTTCAGGATGGACTAACACAGCACCATGATGTATGTTTGTAAACAGATACATTTTGTTACAGTTGAACATTTTGGATAAAAAACGTCTATGAATAGGTTCCCTCATCTCAATCGACTGTATGAGTTAATCAAAGTTTTAAGGTTCTTCTACACAGGCCTGGCTAACTGGCACACGGGGCAAATGCCCGCTGACAGCTCCACACACTCACTCAATCCACATTACATGAGCGGCCGTGCATATCTAGTTGTCAGCTGGACCTATCTCACCAGGTGGAGGTTGCTGGCCTTAAAGTGACAGAGCCACGACCGTCCAGCCTTGTTTCTAGAGATCTCCCCTTCTAATATACTCATTGAGCAGTAGCCCCTGGTTTGGTAGCAGAGGGACTGCTGCTCTCTAGACCTGTTGCCCAAGGCCTACTCTAGCCTAGGCCAGAATATGACTCTGCGTAATGCAGAAGACATTGTCTGCTATTTAGAAGGGGTGCTTGGCAATGTGAAATGATTCTTGCTTCATGTAAAACTGCAGTGAATTTGAATATACAAGAAAGTTGACAGCAAAATCAATAGGTGTGGTGTTTATTTCTAATGGTCAAATATTATTTCCTGCCAGACAAGTTCAATTATGTTTATAATGTAGCTTAAAGCCAGTGGTTTTACATTCTGTACGTTTAATGTTTATTTACAGACATATGATTTCAAATATACAGACAGCAATTTATAGACACTAATTGCATCCCGTGGGCATGAATTGAACTTACAACAAGTGCTAAATAAAGGATTTCCATATATTAGTTTCCTTTAGTCACACAGAAGTTATTAGATTTACCATTGTGTGACAGCTTCTTTCAAAATGTGACATTTACAGAAATTACATAGGTAGGATAGTTGTCTAGTTAAATGTAAATTGTCCATAGTGCATCCATCACTGTGCTATGTCATTTACATTATGTATATAATCGTATTCTGGTGATCAAAGCTGGGGAAATCTAGCTGTTCATTATTAAACTTAATGTCAGGAGTTACAGGAGGAAAGGAAACAATTCTGTTTTACCTAAAGCTGTATTTCTTTACTGACATAATGATTACATTGTCATCAGTAGCGTCAGATATCGCTTTAAGGCAGGAGCTGTACTAATCTATTATGTGACATTAATGTATATCTTTCAGCTGCACTCAGCATTACCTACAAGAGTAATAAAAGTTTGCATAAAATTGTGTTAGTTCAGAACATCACTCATAAAAGGGTATGTGAATTGGGCATCTGTGAAAATGAAAGAGTAAATGATTAGTGAGATTTATATAACTTTTTCAGACTCACCTGATATTTCACCTCAAGAAGATTTTAGATACTTAGCTAGGGTAAAAACAAATATTTGATGCACATTTTGTTGATGTACCCTGTTATTGTTACTTCCGACATAAAGTTGATTAAATTTTGCTTGTCGGGTAGCACAAAAATTGGTATAGGGTGCAATGATGTCACAATATAAAATGTGAAGCCTATCTATAATCCTGTCTTATGTTTCGGACACTAGCGTGTCGGTCACAACTTTTATGCAGTGTGATTTGGTCTGTGTAGCAGTCATATTATGTGTTGTTTCTTCTCCTATCAATTTGTTTTTGTCTGCTGTAGACTCTTTCTTTCTCCTCTGCAGAAATACTAGAAATAGCCTCAGAGTCCTTAGCTTCATAAGCTGGGTGTATGGGTAATTTTGCTAAAATACATTATATTTCTAGCTATCATTGGAAACAGTTAGCCGTCTTAACGAGCCTTGAATGCTGGTTAAGTTGAGAGTCATCAAATATGACCAGAGACAGTTTTTCTAAAGGACTTGAAGCAGGTAGATATGGTAAAGGACATTTCTGCCCTCTTCTGTCTACTTCTTATTTCCTTCTACTTGATAATTTCCCTCGTGACATGCTAACATTATAATATTTTAAGCACTTGGAGTATGTAGTCTTTACAGAAGTATAGCTTTACAGAAAATCCTTTCCAAAATAAGGAAACAAGGTGAACAATATAGCAATAAATGAATGTTCACTCAAGGTGAGCCATGTTCATGACCTTAAGCAGTGAGGTTGCTTGACACTGGGGTTATTATATTAAAAAGTGGTAAAGCATTTAAGACTAAGTAAAAAAGTAAGCCATGTCCCTGATGATCAAGGAAGATCACCTTCAACCCTTTGTACTAACTAATTAAAAGGAGTGAATTTGCTACAAGCATGTAATGGGATGAACCCAATTAAATGCCTGCCAAATTCTGTGCCAAACTATGAGTTGACATTGGTATTGTCGGTCTTTTTTCAGTGTTTGGCATATTAGCTAAATTCAACTTGTGCATGTATTTCTCTGTTTCAAAATAGAAGAAATGGATCTTTTAAATTTTGATTTTGGCCTCTATACACGCAGTTCTAGTTGCATATTCAGACAGACTTCAGGGCATATAGCTCATCCATTAGTTGGCTCAAAATCCTGAGATTGCCTGTGAGTCATACAATAATAAGGTGTAACGCAGCCAAAATGAAATGGTTTATGCCATGTTTTAGGCTATTTAAAAATAATTCTGCCTTTGGGGACATTGCTTCATCGGGGAATAGAGTTAGTCTTTTTTTAAACACCCTAACAACATTTTTTATTTCAATTCATTGGCAGAATTTCAATATGATTACAGAGCCTCTGCTTGTATTTGTCGATTTCTACATAATTGTGAAACAGACATCGGTTCCCAGGCATTTACTTTTGCGAGTTTACATATTATGGTTAATTCAGTAAATGTAGATTAATTGCAGAGCACCTTTGATGACCAAACGGGCAACTATCAATGCAACTAATCACACGGAAAAGCATTAGATATCCCCAAAGGGTTTTGAGAATATTTTAAAAAATGTAACTATATAGGTGACTGTAACAGGGTCCGGCCATTCATCTTTAGGGCTAGTCCTGAAGGCACAGGTGTGTATGTGTTTGAATAATGTTTAGGATTCTAACGATAAGCCTTTTAGTGCAACAGAAATAATGACATGTTTGCAAGAACATTTCTCACTCAGCCTTCATGCCTTCTGGGCAGCATGTTGATAAGAATGATTTTTGTAAATCTACATTAAGAAAAATAACGATAAGAATCACGAAAAGAAAAAGTTAAGATGAGAAATTGTGTCATCTTACAGAAATGTTATTTGCTTTTTCACCAATGAAAATAGTAACCACCTCTTTCTTTCTTTTCTTTCTTTCTTTCTTTCTTTCTTTCTTTCTTTCTTTCTTTCTTTCTTTCTTTCTCTTTCTTTCTTTCTCTCCCTCTCTCTATATATATATATTTATCTGCCTGTTTCCCTGAAAATACTGCATTATTCTGAATATAAGCCCTGATTTAAAACTATTGAGTGAGCTATAATTTACAGAATTGCTTATTTTACTTACTCATAACAAACATATATAGAACTTTTTTTTAAAATTAAAAAAGGAAATAATAGGAAGTGCATACTCACCACAATGAAAACCATTTTTTAAATTTTTGTCCCGTTTGGAAAAATGTGTCTTCACATGTCCACAAGTTCCATCTGTCAGACTTTGAAATTTCTAGATTGTGAGTTTCTTTGAGCAATTCCTTCCGTACCGTTTGATACAGGGCTGCAGAATATAATAGAGCTATATAAGTAAGTAAACACTAGTAATATTAAACAGATAAACCTGGGCTGGTTAAAGAACACCCCTCACATCTCTGAAGATATCCTGAAAAAAATGTGTGGAGACCTTGAAGCTAGTGCCAATGGTCAACAAGTTAATGTTAATTCCTTGTATGATAATTGCCTCTCTTGCTCTGTAGAAGAGAATAGTGAATCATAAGCATACCTGGGAATTTTCCGGCTCTGCTTACCTGGAGTCCCTCTAGTGGGATGTGGGTAGGAGGTCCAGCTGGCATCAGTGGGAGGTCCCGATGGTCCCTTCTGGCATTGGTGGTGTCACTGGCTGCTGCAACGCTGCTCCAGTGACCCGGAGTTTCCTCGTAGTGACCCAGAGGAGCAGTGCTTCATGATCATAAGGGCACCACTGAACTCACCTCATTTTCTATGCTTAAAGCTGCAAAGGATAACATTGGTTCCTCAACAAAGACTATTTTCCCATGAGTGGTATTTCCGCATACATTGAAAATAACATCCACATATACTTATATTTTTCCTTCATTACACCATTCTTATGACTTCTGGTGGCTCAAGTCTCCTTTGGTCCACAAATCTTGGTCTGCGTTTGGACCTGCTTTTCTCATTTGCCAACCCTGTTTTCTTGTTAATGTATCTTAATATAGGTATCATCTAAACAACCTTGATGCTTTTATGGTTCTTATTTTATATATGTCTTACCTGTTGTGATTCCTATGGCTTATGAGTGGATTTATCCTTAATACAGTTTCTTTTACATTGTGTATGCTTGGATGAAAACGTAACATAAGTATGTTATGTATTGATTTGCATTATTACAACATTCTGCGTCACTGTTCAAATGAATAAGGTTCTTAGGTGGGCAGATAGCAATTGAACTAAATACTGTAAATTCACTTTTCAGAAATTAGGCAATCAGAATCATACATTTCTATTTAAACAGGCAAAATGTTTTGTACTAAAACACTAATGGCTGTATTAAACAAAACTATAATTTTTCCAAACGATGATAGATAACTGTAAATCAATTTACCCTTCAAATTGAGCTTTAGGCATTAGAGATAATTGACATCCATACAAGTTCCAGAAAAGTTGTCGAAAGATCTGGGACTGCAGCCAGTGGAAATGATAACAATTTTGGTGCTTCATACATTTACCAATGATACCATGACTGAGTTACTCTCACTCTCCACATCTTCTCAAGTTCTTTCAGGCCCTGGTACTTCTCCAGCTTCTCATACTCCTTCTTCCTGATGCTGCTGTCACTTGGCATCTCTACATCTATGACCACTACATTGTGACTTAAGTAATAACAGAGGAGACCCTTTATACACCATTTAAACATTGTGTACAATTGAACCCCTTGTTTATCCCTTTAGGGACAAGATTGTTTCTCCAATATGATTCAGGTTGAAGTAGTTTTAAGTTAATATCTCCTTTTCTAAGGCCTAATGATGAAAAAGTACATGTATGTGGTTTGGGCCAAGTTTCTTGTTTTTTAATCATATGCTGACTATGAACCAGATAGTCTTTAATATTTTCCCCTCTCCTAAAAATGGTTTTAAGGGTAGATAGGAGAATACCTTTAACCAGTGGGTCAGACAGTAGTATAGGCCAGAAGCGAAGCCTATATAAAGGCATGAGATTTGGTGCCTCCATGTGGTAGTTTACCGGATTACAAACACAATAGGTTTAGGCCACAAGCCATTTTTATTTCATCAATACAAGTTCCAGACATGGGTTAGAGCTAAAGGTACCACGTTGCACCCAGCTAGTCAAAGCACTTAACACAAAAAAGCTGAATCGCATTGCACTGCATTGCATTCCCCCAAATAAAGTATAACCTGCAGCCTCCAACATTTGCAAAGATCGTACTCTTATCAAGTGACCCACCTAATGCTTTCAGAGCTTTTAAAATCCCTGACTACACCCTTCCACTGAATGGTAGAGTAACACTATGTATATCTGATGGCCTGTTTTAACCTTTTACTTACCTTTTACACCTATACAATCTGTTACATAAGGGTACCATCAATATTGTGGGTTATCTTCGGGCAAGAAAAGTTTGAGATTTGAGATGTGCTGGGGCCATTAGTAGGCAAGGTACCATAAATATGTCCCTTTTCAGTCTATTTGGTCATTAACTCATCAAGGGCTACCCTTTACTATATTTCACATACTTGATGTTTGCAGGCTGTCAATCAAGATTCCCTTTAATTATATTATATTGTGTTTTAAAGATAAGATGATTGTCCTTTCATTCATATTAGATAAAATTATGTACGTATGAATGGAACAAACATCTGTTTTTCTGCATGATATATTCCTATGACAACAAAATTATTCACTGAAAAAATACCCAGGTTAGTGTATGTTATTATAGTCACTGATATAAAAGCACTAATAAAAACTAGCAGAGTATTTGAAGTGAATGAAGATGAAACAGCTTGTGAATTATCACAAATTTGCTTTTACTTGTGGAGTTTCACAGAAACTGGATCACATACAATAATCTTAACTGGGTGTAGACAGGACAATGAGGATAAACATTAAAGTCAGAAGCAGAGTGACATGCACACAACTGATCCCTATAAAAACATCAGGCTTTTTGATTTATAGCTTAATAAGAATGATGCCATTTTAATTGAGTGAATTGCCCAATAAAATAATTTTTTTGATGGTTGGAATGAAGACTTCTCCTTTAATAAAATGATATAAAAGCAGACATTGTGGCGTTTATAATGACACTAAACCTAGATTACTTTTTCAGATAGTTGATTTGGGGTGTTTTTTTCTTATCTTATCCCTATGTAGCTGATAAGGTAAACTTAATGTTAACATAAATTTTACTTGTCCTGTGTTACTCCACAGAACCCAATTTTCATGAAAAACACATGAAACCAAAATTTGAGCAGAATCTACCAATACATTTCAGGACAAACAAGGAATAAAATAACAAAATGTAAAGCATCAGCTTGCTTCAAAGTACAGAAAGTGTAATTCCATCTTGCGATGACAAAAAATTCCATCAATAACTCATTTATGACTGAATCAGAATAATCCCATTCGAGTAAAAGGGTTTGTGAAATGATGACTACCACATAAAAATCATAGAGGTTCTGTCTACCCACATGGTGATCCATCATTACTCCACTTGGATAGTTATGTGACATTTGTATTGGGTTGTTTTTCCGCTAGCACATTTTTTATATTCTCTTAGCTAATAAGGATACAGATGCAAGAAATTATATAATCAAAATTATAATGAATAATGAATAACAATAATATTAATAATTTCAAATATATTTTAAATATAATTTTCATATACACATACATTGGTATGGTTGCATTCCGTGTTTATTAAATATCATGCTCTTTCAAAATATTGGTATTTTTAACCAAAAAAAATTACTCTATTGTTTGCGCGTATCTTTGGAGCCTAATTATTTAGCAGCCATTTTGGGATAATTATTGTCATTAACAATATGAGTCCTAAGAGAGCATATCAATTAAAATATGCACAGCTGAACTTTCAAATGAGTAAATAATTTAGTTTGTGAAAATGACTGAAAACAGCAGGATAACAGTCAAAAGGGGAACGATTATTTTAATGCCTGACAAATGAGTCATTTTTTTCATCAAATTAGATTCTTATCACAGCACCCCTACTGGTTACAAGAGGAAAACTGTTAAGAAGAATGTTTCAGCATGAAAGCTGTTAAGTTATGCATGCATGTTAGAGAAAGTATCTGTACAAATAAAAGGTGATTAGGATATGCATTGTTAGCTGAAAGAATGTTGCCAGCGGGATCTAATTAGGGAAATAAATAAGGCAAATGATGTATATATTTAGGATGTGATGTGTTTAAGTGATAAGCAAAATTAAAAAAAAAAAAATTTCACAGCTTATTAAGTATGGAAAATCTTCATGATTTAAAGCCTTGTCGAAATTATCCTTAACCTTCGTGTTAAACATGTGTGGATGGGAGGGATAAGAAGCTTGCATCTGTAAGAATCACCTGCCAAAAGCAACAACATAAATGAATACAAAGAAAGTTAATGTCATGCTTAAACACGCAAAATTCGACATCACTAAAGAAAATTCCCAGTAGGTGGGTCTGCACGTTGGGTTCATTGTAATCACGACGGCAGGCTTGGGCTTGTAATGGGATGGTTGAAAATGAAGAGGCATTTTTTACCTATTAGCTACCTTCCATTTCAGCAAGATAAGACATCTGAGAAAAACATGACCTGAAGGTACGACAACTTAGTCTCTCCAAAACCACAAGAGGCCACAACAGAATGCTATTGCAAACCAAAATGACATCAAGATGAAGATGTTTGAAGAGGTTTTTTTATCTGAGATACTTTGCAATATTCATTTGGTTAGCAGTGGCACATTTTTACACATCTATCTGTTCTGTATTTGGATAGACTTGATAACATTTGCCAAAACTTTCCATAATATTTTTAAAGTCCTATGAGGATTCTAATGACTTCTGTTTTCTTTTTCAGTCTTAATATTGTTCCTGGGTATTCCCAAACTCTGTAGTTAGCTCAGGCTGTACTGAATTGAATATTCGCTGAATGTTCGACAAAACCTTATTTAATCAGAGAGGAAGTGGTCTAGGATGGGCTTAAGTCAAGCTGCCCAATGGGCAGTTGGGGAAATTAGAAAACCATATATACTATGGAGGTTTGGGCCTAGACAATGGTTATTCTGAGGTAGAGTTCTAGAATATAACATAATGTACCGGCACAGAAGATGTGCAGAACAAAGAAGAGACTGCCTAGGGCAACGATCCCCATAAATACACCACTGCAATGAAGCTATAGATCACCTTTTTATTATGTTGCTAAGACTTGTCTCTCGCTTATTTAATGAGCGCCCTAATTAATGCAACATTTTAAAATCATTTAGTCATACAGACTGACTGAAGTGCATCTGTTTTCTTTCCAAACAGGATTTCAACTTGTGTCCCTCAAAAGCAACAATAATTTTTAACGCACAATACCTTGAAAAGGAAGTAATTTATGTTTAGGTTTAAGGAAAAGATTTTGCTGCCTCACTGTTCTCTATTCAGAACTCCAGTCTTAGAATCTCTTTAGTAAGGCTTTTAGAGTCCTAATTCCACTGAGAGTGCTAATTCCTCATGAGCAATTAGCAAAATAATAAATGGCCCTCATAATGCTATTGTCTTGACTCATTTGGGTTTAGGAATAATGTCCCGAACCTATTTACCTCAGCATTCCTCTTGTGTCTCTTTCGCTAACTCCTCATTTTCATTTGCTGATCTGGCTATCCATTTGTTTTGCTTGTCTATGTATAGTCTTTCACGAAAAACGTATCAACTGGTTAATGTTCAATACATATAAGTATAACCTATCTTTTCGGTTACATTCACAGCGGTTTTACAGTTGATGTGAATATGAAAACACAGACTACAAAAATATGTGAATACTCCACCGTATCCAGTACAATAATGCTAAATAGAGCTATATAGTCCCACCATAAAATCATTAAATAATTAACAAAAATATCCCAAGCCATTGTTACTTGGTGTCTCAGAGGGAAAGCTCTTTTTCATAAATTAATTGTGACTGTAACATTAAATTATATTTTCTTTTTTTCTGATTTTATTCACATTCACATTTTTCTACGGGTTTGAGGAGAAGTAAGGTGAGGACAAAGAATATGAGATGCTTACCAAGAACAGACAACCTACATACATTTTAGGTGGCTTGCACTGGTTTTTGACCAGTCCGCAATAGTTTTTTCCTCTGACTGGGATTCCAGCTTGGCATTGTGTTACTTTTTACTTATTTGTGTCGAATAGTCATCCTTTGCAGATAGAGCATGATGGCACTAAGCATTACCGAGCATGAAGAAGAAAAAAACACAGAAATATGGTCACAAAGATCAAATGTAAGGAAAAGAGGTAACTTAATACCACCAAACATGTATATTATCTAAACTGCTAAATGATAAATTCAAATAATAAAAAAACAATATTTCTTAAACGCAGGAAGATGAACCATCTCTTAATCAGCAAGAATGATTAAAACTGTAGGTTTATATTAAATTGATTAATACTAAGATAGACACTTGCATTTATTGTTTATTTGAATGTGCTTAATGAGAATTCCCAGGCAAGCATTGCTCATCAGATTTCATTGCACATATTCATGAAGCATGACAACAAACTCAAACTTCTAAAACAATACTTTTACTTATTATTGAAACTTGCTACGGGCGTAATCCCCTGATCTTGCCTATGCATTACTACTGACTTTAACGTATATAAAACTCCTAATGCTTATGCTTCAAATAGGCCTTCTATCCCCAGGAGAATCTGGAGGATTCCTTTTTTTAAAATATTATATTTATGATTTTTCATACAAATATAATAGACAAAGAAAATACATAAAGACACATTACACCAACAACATGTACAGTATAATTAGAAGCAATTTTCAACCTATATAATAGGGAGAATGACACTTTTAGTCCTATAGATATAGGTCTAATTAAATTAAGCCTTATTTTCAGGCTCTATTGCATACTATACTTGCAAAAACAATAAACTCTATCTTTTTTATTATTATTTTTTTATTTATGTTTTTACTTGGTGGTCTTAAACCCTTGAAGAAGAAAGGACTCTGTATCTTATAATTTCTAGACAATTTGTCGCCAGTCCAGGGCCAAAAAATGAACGAGGAAAGAAAAGGAAGGCGAAAAATAGTTAGATCAATGATTTTATATCATTTCCAAACATTCCTCCCAAATTTTGTACTTTTTTGGTGATATGGAGATGTTTCTACTCACTCCCAATTCCAGAAGGATTCATAATCATCTTTCTACTTTATTTTTTATCTATTATTTCCAAAGAAGACATACACTATGATGCCTTAATTACATGAACATACCATACATCAACAATTGCTATCTTGTTATGCCTTCATTTTTATTTTATATATTTCTATTCTAATTAATTCTTTAACATCTTTAATTTAATGTCAGGCAGCTATCAGATGATATTCCCGTCAGGAATAGAACTGTCTTCAGTGAATTATTTAAAGGCAATAACATTTATGTACAGTCTTATTGCTTTTTATCGCCACATGTGGCAATAAAAACCTCCATGGTTGAAATCACAGCTCATTTACAAATCCATCTTAAAAAATACTTTTCAGGTATCGATATAGTTTATGTAGGACAAAAACGCATTTCTAATAAACTAAGCAGTGAATGTTCTTGAATACCAGCACCTACCTTCCTTTCAAACTCGTGATTTTAATTTATAACAATGCAGATGTTAAGGGACATGATCATAAATGCACAGATGTCTTTAGGTGAAGGGGTGTTTATAAAATATGCAAATGACTAGGAAGTTTATTTGAATCTCTACGACTAAAATATAAAACACATTATAAGCATGCTACTACAAAAAACCTAGTGATTTTATTAAATCAATAAAAAAGTATTTGCTCAGACTGTGTTACATGCCTTACACTAAACTTCTGATGCTCTTTAATCTTCTTTTTGCTTGTTTTGTGAGAACAATATTTATTGTGTTGAGGCCCACTCACAATTGTTGTGAGGCCTTGTAATAATACCTCAATGATCTCCCAATGCCTTACTATGACACACATTATGCTAGCTACTTTGTAAGAATTTTTTTATGCACACACAGCCCACCCGGATTAGTAGACCTCAGGTAAGTATATCTTTTTTACATCATTTCATTTTTTATAAATTTTGCTAAAACATTTACATTTACAACTTTTCATATATAAAGGGTCGAGTTGGTAGTTTATGTCAACTTGCTTAGGCCAACTTAACTAAAGTAATTTCAAGTTGAGTTAACTCAGATCAATAGCAAGGTCATAGAGAGTTGCTATGAAAATAATTGTAACTCATCTATTAATATACTTTATGTAATTTAGCAGTTGATTTGGCAAAAAGACACATGAGAAATCAACTCCTTGGGATGAGTTCTAGTAGCCAGACTCTATGACACAAAAAACTTGCTTTTACCGCAGAAAAAAAAAATATTCTACTGTGATAGCTAGGGCACGTGAAAAGAAGTGTTGGAAGGGGCTGGAGATAAGTTGGAGCCTGTTTTGGATAAGGTGTATTCTATTGCTTCCCACCACACACCACAGCTGTATTTAATTTAAACAAAGAGTGCAATGGTATCCGGAAAAGCCTTAACACAATATGAGTTATCATATTTATAGACCCCCATATATGAAAATCCCTTGAATGGTATATGTTGTGCATGGACCGTCCTGGTACGTAAATGAGTTACGTTTCCATAGAATGTAGCAATTTAATCAATGCAACATGGCGCTATAGGAGCCAAATAAGCCTCAGCCACTAAAGGTAACATATTCTCTTTTTTGGAGGGAGGTTATATTGTAATTAGAGTAGAAAACAATGAGACATCATTAATATTTAGGGAAATTTCCAAATTATGATGTCAACAGAATATTTTACTTTTTCAAATTTTTGGGCCAAAACAGCATTTGAACAGTTTGTGACTAGATAACATGAAAAATTCTAGTTGGAGATAAGCTCACTATCTATGTTCCGTTGCCAGATTTTTGAAAGATTTTTATTCATGTTCATTTTCTAATTAACAACTATGAAGGACAAAATGTTCCAGAGCTCTTTCCAAATGTAAAGATTTTATTCCCGATCAGAGCTTTCCTCGGTAATGAATAGGTTTAAATTAGCAAAATAAACTATCCTTAAAATAATCTATGCCAATGACCCTCCCAAATACTGAATAGAAGTTATAGTTCTTTGGCGAATGTCATCCTGCACGGCAATCTTACCCAATTTATTGGCATAAACCTAACTATATAGCATTTTCAGTGCATTTTTAGAAAAGTCCATTTAAATAAATTAGCAAAGTTGTAAGCAGGGTCAGCCTGTTGATAGGAAGGCCAGCAGGGTGCGTGGCATAAGTGTGGCTGGCGACTGGATATGCGCGGTCAGATCCCGTGTTTTCATGCTCACGTAGCATGCGGATGGGGATATCCAGCCCGTGGTGTCTACACACTGCTACACTCGATCTGCCGCTGGATCATTTGCCTAGTGTGCCAGATCGGGGCCTGGTTGTGAGAAATATGGGTGTTTTACACAGTAGATTATAATAATACGTGTATACAAAATCCATGATGAAAATAAATTTAGAGTTAGAATTAAGCAGGATTTCTAGTTTAAACAGTGATAAATACATCAACATTTAATTGGATATGGGATTCATCAGTATAATGGTGGTGCCTTTTTGAATACGTGGTATCTGGGACAAAGACGTTAGCGGCAGATCCTTTAAGTCCTTAAGGTTGCGAGGTGGGACCTCCATGGATCGGACTTGTTTATCCAGCACAACCCACAGATGCTCGATTGAATTGAGATCTGGGAAATGTGAAAGCCGAGTCCACTCTTTAAACGTGTTGTTTTCCTCAAACCATTCCTTAACCATTTTCGCTTTGTGGCAGGGCGGATTATCAATGCCATCAAGGAATAGCGTGCCCATGAAAGGCTGTACATGGTCTGCAACAATGCTTAGGTAGGTGGTACATGCCAAAGTAACATCCACATGAATGGCAGGACCCAAGGTTTCCCAGTAGAACATTTATATTATATTATATGAAATTGTTTCTATCCCAGGATTGTGTCTAGACAACTGTACTTATAATATTTCCAATGGGTGTTTAAACCAAATATGTTGAAAACAGCCTCATTAAAAACAATTTTTATAGGCAGTTTTAATAAATACAACAATGTGAAAAACTGATGTGTGATCACTGGTGTATTTAGACTGGATGTAGCATGCTTTGGAGGTTGTACCAGCTAGGCACAGCCCTCCATTGTGTAACTGGGTTGGTTACAAGGAAGGTATCTGCTCTTCCTAACAGGCTCATTAAGTAAGCTGTGCAATAGAGAGCAACCCCCTGGCCCCTGTTATGTGGCATAGGGGCTGCTACTTCCTTTTAGAAATAGTCAGACTAGGCCAGGATACGCAGGTGTTCACAATATAAATCAATGATTTACAATGATTCCAATTGCGTTTGGCTATTGTACTTTATAGTAAATATCCCAGTAATCAGTGATTATGTAGCATAAGAGCACAGCAATAATAACGGACCACATACCCATGTTTGTCTGAAAAGGTATATAGAAAAGAGAGATTCCAGTTCTACATGTAATATTGATTATGAATGATCTGAGCTCATTAAGAACCTTTAGGTGAATGTCATCAACATGTTATTTATGCAGATTTTTTTCCAAGCTACATTTCCAGTTCTGTCTCTGAAATCTAATGAATAAATATGGAGACATTTTTCAGGATACATTTTACTTTTAAATTTTCTCCAAGCAGCCAGATTAAAATAGTTACTAATAGTTTTGGTGGCTCATAATGACAGTGGCAGTTTAAACCGCATAACCACTTTAGCTATTAAAATTTTGTTTAAATTCGCTTCTGGTTTCTTTATTTTATTTATGTATGATAGATGTGAATATGTATATTTAAGTCACATCCACATGTAAATTTTATCCCAATTTGTTGATAAAGATGGTTTAGTTAGCTATATGTAGAAGCATATAGTAAAGCTATATATACTTAAACGACATAGAGATAGAAAACTACCTAGTTTTGCCTCCACCCCAACCTTCCAAAGCCTGCCAGAACCAACTTAGCAAAAGAGTAGAAATAACTTTATGGGGGGGAATAATCATACAAACCTTCAGAACAAGACCGGAATAATATGGCTTCTCTGATAAGTATAATATACACTATATGACCAAAAGTATTTGGACGGCCCTCTTAATTATTGAGTTTAGGAGTTTCAACTATGCTCCATAGACAAGCAACAGTAGAATGGGTCATATTGAAGAGCTTGGTGACTTTAAACATGTTAGAATGCCAACTTTGCCACAAGTCAGTTCTTAAAATTTCTGCCCTGCTAGATCTGACCTGGTCAACAACATCAACACAATCACTGTGCAAGTGAGCTTCATTAAACTGGTTTCTATGGCCCATCAGCTGTACGCGAGCAAATGACCACTATGCACAATTCCAAGCGTCTGCTGGAGTGGTGTGATGAGCTGTACAATGTAACACATAGTAACACATGTTAGTAACATATTCTTCTAATGCATATTTTACTACAAATTGCCCACTGCATTCCACAGTGTTAAATGCCATGTATTATTATGATCCTTTTTTTACTTTTTTTACATGAAAGCAGACTTAAAGAAATCCCATGTTGTATGGTCCAGTTGTTTTTGTTTTTCTCTGACATAATATACAAAAACATAAAATTAACAATAAATGGTCAGTTTGTTGCAATTAGCACCTAATAAGCATATTATAGTTAATATGAGATAAAAAAACAAAATCTAACCATTAGCAAATTCTTCAAAGCTTAATTTTAGCCATTCCATTGACATGATGATTGCTAAAATACCACCTTATTCTTAAAACAACAAACTACTTCTATATGTGTCTTACCGTATTGATATAAGTAAATAAAATCACCTGGTTTTTTTATCTCACATTATTTCATTGAAAGGCTAGATTCTAATCGTTAACCAAATACATCAGTAAACAAATTAAGTTCTAGTTTTGTTATTCCACCTGGAGGTGAAATTGGCCTGTCATAAAAACAGTCCAGAAAATGTCTTCACATCTCAAGACAAACCTTCATGTCTTTTGTCAAACCCATAATTTTTGTTAAGAAAATAGAAATAATGAAAGAAAAACTATTTCTTGTTACAAGAAGAAAAGTAAAGTTGATGATATCATTGAACAAGCTTACTTAATACATTTTATTTTTAGCACAATTAAAAGTGTTCTTGTTATATGAATCGCTTTAAAACGTTTTTTTTTTATTCAAGGAACGTGCTCACTTTTTTTTCAGAGATCAGTGAAGCAAATTTTAAAAATATAGATTACTAGTGTTTTGAAGATTATACACAAAATCTGCATTAACAAGGTCACGATCAAATTATATAGAACGGTTGGTTAAAATGGTTTACATGTACAGATTGCTATATTAAAGGGTCATGCCCATTTTTCAATGAGTTAAAATAAAAAAATACTATTCCTCCAAACGTATGCTTATATTGTTGTAATGTGATTAAAGTTTAAAGTGCAATGAAACTATGGTTAGTTTTATAAGATGTTCAAGACCATGGAAAAAGTGACTGATTATATTATGGTAGCCCTGCCATCAAAACTTCCAATAAACATTAACGTCCACATTGGTCTGAACCATAGAAATTACATACTAATCTTAATGGATACTAATTACATTTATGTAACTATTTTAATGTATGAAAAGTAGTGAGGCATTGGAAGCTAGGATGTTATGGCTATATAGATTAGGAGATATTATTGCCTTCTTTGCATTCTTTTTTTCTTTCAACTAATTTTGAAACTATTATTATTATATTTATTATATTTTATTTTTATATCACCAACAATTTACACAGCATGGCTTACTGTACATACATTCCAATAGTATGACAAAGCTAGAACTGGCTGAGACCAATATTTTAGGTGAAAAGTGCCCAGCTTGCAAGTTTACGATCTATAGGGAATGGGGTGTAGAGAACTATGATTTAGTGGAATTCTCCTATTGGTATATAGATTTCTGTTGCTCATTGGCTTAGCGAACATTTACCAGTCTTTAGATTTGTATATGTAAGTAGTTCAGTACATCATTTGACAATATACAAATGGATCAAAAATGATTTGGACACACATGTAATTCCCCCCCCCCTATATTTGTAGCAATATATATTGTATTATATAGCTTGCTATAGTTTGGTGCTCTTCCAGTTTGTTTTTTGTTGGACTCATTGTCACTCACCCTGATCCTTTCATGCTCTTTCACACTCTCATTCTCTCTCTTACTCTTTTTGAATGTCTCCCTACTTTCTCCTTCGACCGCTTCCATGTCCCTGTCTCCTTGCCACGCAGCTCTGCTTTTTCTCTTGCATCTTCTAGAAGCCACATTTAGAGTGAGTGGTAGAGAGTGAATGAGCGTATTAGAAAATGTGAGTAAGAGTGTGAGAAAGCATGAAAGAGCATGAGAGTGAATAAGGGTGAGTGTAAAATCACAGGAGCTCTTTGTTTTTTTTTGTTCCTTGTTTTCTGTGATTCTTAAAAATTCCTTAAATTTCAAATTAATGTGAATGTACAAATCTGTTTGACAAAATTAATATATGGAGAGATTAACTAGATTCCCTCCAAGTGCATAGTGCAAGGTCTGTGTGGTGAGTTTATGGCGTGGATGCTTCCTAAAAATGTTCCAATAAATGGGTATATCTGTGCATATTAACTAATGGGTTTTCTATAATAGTACTGCTGGCTTCAGTTCTGCCCAGCTTACGTATATAACCTAAAAAATGCAAATTTTTAACAATAGAGTTTTTACTGCTATATTTAGTAATCAAACACCCAGGAATTTGAGTGGTGAGTTGACACTAGCTGATAGTTTCGGCCCTAGATCAGTGAGTACATATTATAAAGTTTAAAATTAATAAATATAGCCTTTTTATATCTGTGGTCCAGCAGAACAAGGAATTTTAACTCTACTTAGCTGTGCAAACAAAGATAACAGGTATAATCCATATTTCCTCAGTAGATGATTGCTTTCCACATTCCAGAACAGAACACTTGTGCCTTTGTCCTCTTCCATGCATATCCCATCTTAGTTTCCTCCTTTGCTCTTCTTATCTATAGCATTATCAGAGCAAATCTCTGCAGTAGAATCGGTTCTCTTGTTTAAATGTCTCTTTGCTCACCAAAGATTATCCTTCTTCAAACCCATTAAATCCTTACGTATACCACTAGCTCATATCATGCCACGTTCAAATAATTATCTAGTTTAGTGCTTGACATTACAGTGTCCTGAAAAGGTATATTCTTCTATACTATCTCAGAAAGAATTTGAGTAACACAGATGCGCATGATTATTAAGTTAGTATGTGTGATGGATGGACATGATGGTGGGGGGGATTATTTGTGTCAAGGCTAGAAACATTTAAAGTATAAAGTTCTAAAATATAAAGTATATAAAACTATATTAGTATTATAATAGCATAATAGTACGTAATATATATAATTACACACATAAGGGTTAGGTGGATGTTAGATAGGTAGCCAAAGCAGGTGTCCTGATTTTTAGGTGCCATGGAACAGTTCTTAATGAAAGCCAAACCCATTTATGGAGAAGCGCCATTCACCTTGATAAATTTCCTCCAGTTTCCTGATCATGCTGAACACAAGAAGACAATTAGGGTAAGAAAAGTCTTTTCAACTAGTGTGGACATGTGTTACATTCTCCTTCTTGGAAGGCTTAGATGCAAAATGCATGTTTATAGGTTAAAAAACCAAGTTCCCATATAAATATATGTATATAAAGAAATGCCCATATAAAAATGGGCATAATAATCATTTTTTATGCGTAATGTGTAACATATGTTATTGTTAGAATGATATATCCTTCAAATAATTGAACATGTCGCATTTTCCCATACAAGCTTTAAGTAAACTTTAGCATGACCCCAGTATACATTAGGTTAATTTATTTATAAAATATATTAACCAGGTAAGGCTTGATTATCTCCAATCATGTATAATCCACCTGTGGTAATTGTACTCAATATGCACAGCTGCACTCTTCGTTACCAAATGCTAAAATCCCCTGAGTGTGTCACTAATTTGTCACTTGAGATGTCACTTGACTTAAGTAGGATAACTTGAAAATAACATGGCTGTTCATTATATATATATATATATTTCAGTGTTACTATTAGGGAATGTAGAAAAAACTGGACAAAATTAAAATTTGTAGGAGGTAGCGCCTTATAACAATTACTTTTTTGTTTTTGACATGCTATTGTACATGTTTTCTATAGATGATCAATAAGAATAAAATTCATACTAATTCACAGCAGATCACGCAGGTGTCTCATACTTTTACTTCTACATTAAACTGCGTATTTCAATGATGCTTATGTATCATGTTTTCTCTACCCTCGCAAATTACATTGTAATTGACTATTTCCATACCCAAAACACTTCAAAGAAAATGTCTATTTAATTGAATTATGCAACTTCTTTGCTATAAGTACACCTTTTCATGTTTCTGGCATTAAGTAGAGAGAGGCAAATGTGAAGAGTGTCTGGAGACATGTTTCAGTAGGATGGATGGTGAACAGGTGCCTGTGTATGCTGCCATCTTAACATCTGCTGTTTGATTTCTTGAGACATCACTGAAGTAAATGACATAGCCTTCTTTAACTTTATTTTTTTACAACCTTCCTCAAAAGATAAATAATTAGTGGTTGTTTTATAAAATAAATAAATTAAGGTTAAACATAACTATGTCTTTCTTGGAATTCTTGCGGTCTATAATGCACATTGTTCTTTGAGCTGAGCCTCCCACCCCCAATGTCCCTGGAGATGACATTCAAAGCCCCACTGGCAAAACTAGTCTACTTGTCCCAGTAAGCTGTTCTACTACCTCAGTGCTGGTCGGTTCAAAACCAGACATGGATATGATTAACATCAACTTTTATGTTGGCATCCCCATATCACTACATTATAATTTTTTACCATCTGTTTAACCATTCATAACGGGCCTTTTTGGATAAAGTTCCAATAGATCAAAGAACAAGCAGATGTCCACATCATGATGACAAATGGTAATCTAAAAAAGGTCAAATTTTCTACATGGCCTGCTAAGCATGGGTCAAGAGCTCCATGCTTTAGTCTTGTCATTGAAGGCACTACTTACTCCATGGGTGCCGTCCTCCCCAGTGGCGTCTCCATCTTTCATATTTAGGGGGGCACATGGTGGGACAGGGACCAAAGTAAGGGGGCAATTATAAAACGCTACATATACAATATATGTATATTATGTATACACTCATTGGCCACTTTATTAGGTACACCTTGCTAGTACAGGATTGGACCCCTTTTTGCTTTCAGAACTGCCTTCAATCTTCATGGCATACATTTTACAAGGTGCTGGAAACATTTCTCAGAGATTATGGTCCATATCGACATGATGGCATCACACAGTTGCTGCAGATTTATTGGCTACACATCCATGATCCAAATCTCTTGTTCCACCACATCCCAAAGGTGCTCTATTGGATTGAGATTTGTGACTGTGGAGGCCATTGGAGTTCAGTGAACTCATTGTCATGTTCAAGAAACCAGTTGGAGATGATGTGAGGTTTGTGACATGGTGCATTATCCCGCTGGAAGTAGCCATCAGAAGATGGGCACACTGTGGTCATAAAGGGATGGACATGGTCAGCAACAATACTCAGGTAGGCAGTCACGTTTAAATGATGCTCAATTGGTACTAAGGGGCCCAAAGTGTGCAAAGAAAATGTCCCCCACACCATTACACCACCAGAATGAAACTGTTGATAGAAGGCAGGATGGATCCATGCTTTCATGTTGTTTACGCCAAAGTCTGACCCTGCCATCTGAATGTTGCAGCTGGAATCGAGACTCATCAGACCAGGCAACATTCCTCCATTCTTCCATTGTCCAATTTTGGTGAGCCTGTGCAAATTGTAGCCTCAGTTTCCTGATGACAGGAGGGGCACCCGGTGTGGTCTTCTGCTGTTTTACCTCATTTGCTTCATGGTTCGAAGTTTTGTGAGTTGGTATTCTGCATACCTTGGTTGTAACGAGTGGGTATTTGAGATACTGTTGCCTTTCTGTGATCTTGAACAAGTCTGCCCATTCTCCTCTGACCTGTGACATTAACAAGGCATTTTCGTCCACACAACTGCCGCTCACTGGATGTTTTCTCTTTTGCGGACCATTCTCTGTAAACCCTAGAGATGGTTGTACGAGAAAATCCCAGTAGACCAGCCTGTCTGGCACCAACAACCATGCTATGTTCAAAGTCACTAAAATTCCCTTTCTGCCTCATTGTGATGTTCGGTTTGAACTTCAGCAAGTTGTCTTGACCACGTCTACATACTTACATGCATTGAGTTACTGCCATGTGATTGGCTATTTTGTGTTAACAAGCAATTGAACAGGTGTTCCTAATAAAGTGGCCAGGTGAGATATATATTATATATATATATATATACTTTTTTCCCCCACGGGCGCCGGGCAGGCAGCGGGGTTAGGATACAGATCCCCCGCAGCGGTGCAGGGGACCTGTATCCTCCTCTCTGATACGCTCAGACAGTCTAAGCGCATCGCGCAGACGTTCACCGGCAGCAGCGATGCGAGCATAAACAACCTGCGCTGCCGGTACGTCTGCATGATGACATACGGCAATCTCCCTTGCCGGGAATTCCCACGGGGGGGGCCACCCCTTGCCGATGCCACTGGTCCTCCCCAGTGAGTGTATGGATATGAGGTTATATCCCAGCTCTTGGCATGATAAAAAAACGCAGTTCTGATTAGGCCAAGATACCCCAAAATCAAATGAATCCAAATGTCTGATACTGGCTAAATCACTTGTTCAGGCTGGGTTATATAGAATTCCTAAACTGTTTGAAACCTGAATACCTATACCTTTATGTTGCAGTAAGCAGTGGCATATTTATCTTTACAGTCCTCCATAATGTTAATGGGCCAATTGAGGAGATCAGTTACCTTTCTTTTAACCAGGGAGCCAATTGGGCAATCAGGACCCCTGTTATGTGGGAGTGCGCCCCCCTGGACCTGCCATCATAGGTTTAGGCCAGAATATACTACCTACAGTAAGTATTATTGTAGCTCCTCTATGTATGAGTAGGTAAAAAAAGCAACTCAGAAAGTAGAGAAAGTGATGTGGTGCAATGACAAAAAGAATGGATTAATATTGAGACATGGCATGGACACATAAGGAGAAACTGTATTAAACTATTCTGCACTTGACCAACTAGTTCTAGAACTGTATAGTTCTAGAGCTTTAAGCTCCGTTCATCCTTAACCAGGAAGTGTTGTATCTGTTGTATATAAATCGCTATCAACAGGTTAACATAGAATATTTGGGTAAAGCCACCTCCTGCTGGCCATACCACCCCCCAAAACCAATGTGCCCCGTTTTGGCTAATTGAAATGTTAAGGGATATGCCTTTGCAATGTATGCCATAAGGCAAACTCTCATAAATGTGTGATGTCCATATGCACTCCCCATATAATATAAAAGAGATAAAAATAGCAAGTTTTTATTACTGCAGATTTTCCAAAGGTTTATGAAATGGACAATTTTCTTCTCCCATCTCTAATCAAGAAATTACACTGCAGGGCCATAAAGTGCCTCTATTATTCTGGAAAAATAAAAATATTACTTAAAATCTTTCAATAAAATTACTTGGTCATCCGATAAAACTCAAGTTCAAACCTCATATTTTGAGATGGTATAAAGGATTTGGAGGTTAAGAAAATAAACACTGAAATAACATATCTATTAATCCATCTGTTCACCATGTTTTCTTGGTTTTGACCACTCACAGATTTATCTGCTCTCAATTACTATCCCATTTTTTTCTAAGGGTTATACTGACTTTTTCCCATAGTGGTCTCTTCTACATAGTAGATGTGGTCAGATCGTTTTGTAGTCTAAATCTATTGAGATGCAGTTCTGGATATAGTCAATGTGGGTTCTTTGACAAAAACAGAAATATCTAGAAATAATGCAGCGTATTAATCCAAAGCACATTTTAAAAGAAATGCCAAGTATTAAGTGTAAATAACTACATTTTTTCAAGTTAGCTTTGGAATATTAACCATCGATGTCTTGGACTAATGCCCACATCCAAAAGACAAGAACACTGCAGTATCTGTGGTCTGTTTCTCTGTGTGAACTTACAAAAGGAATCCTATCATATTTCTGTTTGAAAATATTTAACTTGAGTGATGTTAAGATTTCAATAGATCTGTGACAAGATCAAAGGCTATAAATTATTTAACAGTGGTTCTACTTTTGTGGAATTATTTAAAGTATCATAATTGCAGCTCAGCTTCCCAGTCCTCATTTTCGAGTCTGGAATTCTGTTGGGAGCTATCATAATCACAGAAGAGTATAATGTTACAGGCTGGGTATAAAAATATCTTTTTAATGACTAGCAAATTAGTGGAATGTCTTGACCTGAATCTAGACCAAACAGAAGACAGTGTTTTATGAGAAAGAGAAAAAAAAGCTTAATTGTCACCACATTGTTATTCTTACTAAATTCGCAACTGCATAAAAATGCTGGTTGATTAGTAAAAAATGTGCTACAGCGAAGATTATTACAATTGATGAAGGGTTATGTACCAGATTATATCGTTTCTATCTATGTCTCTGAATGCCAGGGTGTGTGTGTGTGTTTTGAATGGCAAAACATACTGGCATGCAAACTGTGAAGTAGCACTTTCAATTAATGCCACTTTATTAGAGGAGAAAGGATGAATGTTCTTGTCTCTATTCTGTAAGTGACCTTTTTTGCTTTCTCGGATTGTGTATCATGTTTTAAATTTGCATTAAATTGGTTGATCTCTTGAGACCTGTATGCTATTGTTGACTTATTTGGCTATATTGGTTTTGGTGTGTATGTTTTTAAAATAAAAAAGTATTTTGTATATTTTATGGTTGTGGAGCTCACCTTTTATTATATAAAACGCTTTGCTACCATGAGGACCATTTCCTTCGTTTAATAGTCACATGTTATGGTACTGTACATACAGTCTATAGAGAGAGAGATGGAGAAGTAGAGCGGGCGAGAGAAATAGATATGCTTGCTTATTAATCCTCGCATAATATCTTATCTCCTTAAGGAAATAGCAGCGGGACAGCCAAGGTCAGGAGGATTACGTTGGTTTATTTTTATATTTGTAGTTGTCATGTACTTTACTATTTCCCTGGTTTTATCATTAGTATATATTGATATAAAACAGAAGTGTGTCACATTTTTGGCTGCACTGTAACACAATCACAACTTCCAATGAATTTTTTGTTATTTATTTTATAGCTACAGTAAAACACAGATATCAAGCAGCATTTAAGAAATGTCATGTCAGGGATTTTTCTTATACATGTAACAAAATAGGTTACAGGCTATGTTTTTCTGCACAGCAAAAAAAAAAAGACTGAGATTAGAACTTTCTAACCTGGAAAGATGGTTTATTTACAAAACTAGTAATAATCTGATAATTGTGCCTCCTAATTATGTTCTTCGGGTAGATAGGTTGGCCAAGCTAAAACACATGGTATCAATATCGTCCTTTTACACAACACAGTGGACTTTGGATGCTGTGAATGTAAATAACCTATTTCAGGTATTCACAAAGCCTGTGTCATATCCCTCATGCTTTTTGTAGACTTATCCTGCTTTTGATTCATATGAACATATGAACAAAATTCTGAATTTCATAGTGCTTTGCCAACTACTAAGAAAAAATCTTTACTTATACAGAGCTGCCCACCTGATAGTGGTGGACCCTTGGACCAATACTTTACCAAGTGGATAAAGTCATAATCCAATTCACGTTTTAATGTTTTTGATAATTTATTCTACTTCATACTTAGCTTTTACTTGGATAGTTAACTATGCATTCCTTTGAAAGCGACATCTTGCCAAAACTTGGGTTTTAAAGAGACGCTATACACTTTAGTTTTATGTGCCATGGTTTGCAAGCCTACATGCAAACTATTAGCTTTAGAATCAAAATCCTTATGTGCTTTAAGGTAACCAGAAACAAATACTAGCAAAAGTATAGCAAAGTATTAAGTAAAAAAAAAAAACTTTTCTGGTTGGATAAGCTGCTCGAGAACACATGGTTTTCAGGAGTTAAGGCATTTGATTTTAGATGTAGAAGGCATATAAGGTTATGAGCATATACAAAGCAGACAAGATAAAATGACCTGCCCTGTGATTTGCATCTGTCCATCCTTTTAGGGTTTGTACGGAATGAACAGCCAGTATAATTAATAGTAAAGAAACAAGCAGTGGGGGGTATACTTTGGAGACCACTGCGCCAGATGTTACAGATTGAGCTCCTCCAGGCAATATGCATTCAAAAGTTTTTAATGTAATTTGGATAGAAAGGGAAGGAAACTTGGGAATGCCATCAACAGATCTAGAAACACATTGTATTTTTTAGGTCATCCCTTTAATTATAAATAGGTAAAATGAAGATTTTAAACATAAACTTTACAAAGAGTTTTGTAACTTCAGGGAGTAAAAAAAAACGATTTATGGGCGTCACTTAAAATATGTGAAGTGAACACCAATTTCATCCATTCATCTATTTCTTGTTTGTTCTAGGTGCCTATAATATTCAGATGGTGCTAATTGTATTGGCTGGAAGAGAATTCTGACATGAAAGGCCTAATAGTTTAACGAAGGCATGTTAATGTATGGGTTAATTTTTGTATAAAAGCAACTTAAAATTAAAAGTGTTCTAGTGGGGCTGCACACACAGAACACGTCCTTGATCTTGGGATGTTGGAAGCTTGAGAACAGGATGGGGAGTGCAGCATGAGTCCTGTTCGTTAACTAACCACAAAATTGCTAAACAATAGTTAATAAGCATGAGCACATAGACAGATAGTTACACACACGCACCCCATCTTGCGCTGTGAAATCATTTCTCTTTTATTGCTACGTATCTTGTATGTATTTGACTTAGTTAATAAGCTATATGCATGATGCATTGAGTGTCAGCTCTGTGTCCTCAAATCTGTTAACCCCTGCCTGTCCCTGCAGGCGTGTGTTGTGCTGGGTTTAAACAGCTAACATAGTAACTTTATTTGTGCTACATTGACAGGATCATTTATGTTGCTTCAATGGACTTCCAAAAACACACATAATTTGGATAGTATGTATTGGACAAGATTAGATGCTGGTGCTATTGTCTCTTCTCAAGGCATTACAATTCTGCTCAGCAGGGCCGGCCTGGCCTACCAGGATATTGAGATATTTCCTGATAGGCCACCTATTGATTTGATTTAAGTTTTTGATTTCGGTTCACTCACTTTGCATCATGTTAAATTATAAAAATAAACCACAAACGTGTGTATTTTGAATTGTCACTTTAGGATGCAATTTTGTAAATCTAAATTATACACATTTCTTAAAGTTGGTTCAGAACAAAATTCCAAGACTGGTAGAATTATGAACAGTCTTTTTATTGCTAATGCACAGTTTTAGTCTTTTTGAAGGCATTTCTGACACCTGGAGACAATTGTCAAAATTAAAACCTATTTTTATAGGCAAGTTTCCATTTTCTCTCAATTATCTTGTATTCCTTTGAAGCTAACAGGCAGCAAAAAAGAAAAACATCTCAATGCGATAGGATAATAGATTCATTAACGTAAAACAAAAAATATCACCATCTGCTGGATGCTTTATCTTTTTTAACCAGGTTCATTCCAGTTGAGTACAGAGAACAGGTGGGATAACTTAAAGTTACATGATCTTAAAAAATATGAACATATGAACGTGCTCTAAATTGATGATGTAAGCAATATGCATATAGGACAAAAATTCTAAGCAACAAAATATATAAGTGTAACCCGTAATTGCAGAGAACAAAAGCAAGCCAAGAAAAGCTTCTCAAGTCATTGTTTTTATCGTATAGTATAAGTCAATAGTTTACTTATTTAATAATTTATTAACTAAGTTGACATAAAAAAGGCACTCTATAATTATGTAAATAGATCAATAAATAATAGGAATCATATACTGTATATTCATCAATAAGCATGTATAGATATCAAGGCTGGACTTAGTATACCTCACTGATATGCTTTACTATTTAAAAAACTGTTTTATAACGTAGGCAGGACATGGACAGAAGGGGCTTGATAACTTGTCCAAAAACGAGACTTTAATAGAAAACAAAGATTGCATGGTAAATCAGCTGGACACCCACAACATTACTCAGGAGAAGACAGTTGGTAATGACTTCTCAATGGTTCAATGCTGCAACCCCCTAACCCTTCTCAAGCATAACAACATTAATATTCACTGGTATCTAAGTTGTTTGCATGTCCTCACCTCAAAGTCAGAAAGTTTATCATTATTATTTTTTTTATTAACTTGCAGTATTGTAGATGAGCAATGAGCATCAACCTCAGCCTCTGTTAAGCTGTCACACACTCCAACTGGTGCTCTTGTATTATATGGAATTAAAATAAAAAAGGCCATTGTCCATTTAATAGACTGAAGCCTAAGGAGGATGTAATGTATTTACCAGGTATGTGACTTCCTTAACTTCAGATATACATATCGACAAACAACTTACTCCAAGCTAAGAATAAATCTTGTATAGTTCCCATGGTAATAAGCTGCATTTCTAAGTAGATGTTAATGCCTATCACAGATATTGGAGATGCAGTTTATGCTTGTGCACCCCAAACTCATTTTAGTGAACTAAGCAGTCTGGACCAATCAATATGTTATTTTGTTCTTCTATGTATATACACTATTTACCATTGTGACATGTTACCTATGTTATCTGGTGTCAGCTTGCTGCGTATGTAATACATTCTCTGCTATTCTACTAAATATTTAAAAGCCTTTTGGGAAAAGGACTAATTTGCTTACGTTTTCCATTCTTTTCCAATGATCAGAAACCTGCCTTCCAATAAACATTTTTTTGGAGTCTGAGATACCAAAGTACATTCCATCCCTTCTTTGTTCCATGTATCTATTCGATCCCCGGAAATTCTATACCATGAATGATTAATATTTTAAATTGTAGGTAAATATATTTCATTTTTACCACATAATTGTTTTATTCAAAATGTACAGTGCATTCCTGCATTACATTGTATGCTAAGTTTTGACCATTTAGCAGTTGAAAATCTGCAAAAATGTCATGTGTGCCCAAAGGAAGTGGTGTGGCATTATTCCAAATAGGGGTTAACCTTGCCAAGTGGCCAGAGAAGAGTATCTTCAAACCCAAAACACACTTTGTAAAACCTTCTTTCCAGCTCTCCCCTGAATTCTGCTCCCAGCTGCAGTTGTGTTATATATTCTATGCCTTTTCAATGTCTACAACAGGGGTAGTCACAGACATGATTGTCATTTAATAGGTCCCTATCAGGATTTTGTATTTGCTTAGGGTATACATGAGGTATACGTATTAATACCTGGAAACATGCTGGATCTGCCTCGAAGCCTTTAGGTGAAGGACTGGCTCCCCAGGACTCCCTGCTGAAGTTCTTCAATTTCTGGGCAGAAGAACTGTGTTTCACTATTCCTACTTCTTGCCCACTCTGTTTATTATATCCTATTTCTGCCCAATCCCTACCAACTAATGCTAAACTAGCCTAGCCTTGCCACAAAACCAAACGTTGAGAAGAAGAGAAACTCCATGTACCCAACAATAGAAAGTTACAAGTTATGCATAGAATTCTAAGGTAGCATGTTATGGAAATATTTTAGAATCTTTTTTTTAACTGTTCAGAGTTTTTAATATTAACTATATATCTAATTCAGAAACAAAAATGTATGTGGACACATATGTGTGTAAAAATAATACCATTGCACATTTTTGGCTTGTTAAATTAATAGAAGATTACATAAAGGCTTTATTGTTAATTTTCCATTTTATGACCCAATGCATATGTCACACTGTGCCTTTAGACTTGTGTTTTAGCATTTGATACAGTGATATAACTTTTGGCTCTAACCGTCTCAAGCTGTTTCCTCTAATGGCTGAAGAAATGGAACATTACACCATTTTACGTGTGTGGGTCACATTAATCACACCAAATTCTTTTAATGTCCAAGAAGTAACTGTCATACTGGACATACTGAATCTATTTAAACTAGCGTGTGCCATTTTTTATTTTCAGTGATCTTTAATTCACATAAAAGGGTCAAGAAAATGTGATTAAGTGACAGGTTTAAAATGTACTATAATATTAAATAGCTTGATTAAGTGACAACTATAAAATGTAATATAATATTAAGTATCTGGCTATGTCCCAAAAGAATTTTAAAGTATTTAAAATAGTTCAGAATTTCTATAAAACCATTCAAACTTACCCAAAAAAACCATATAATAATTCTGTATATTATTCGGTTAATTATTTAATAATTTCTAAGGACAATTGGTTTGCTACAGATAATTTCTTTGCCTTTTAAATAATGGGGAAGTCAAAACCTCCGTTTTAACGCTTGTGTATTCTATAAGATATTGTGTTACAATAATAATGCAGATTTAAAAAAAAAAAAAAGAAAAAAGTGGCTGCTTCTTTCAACAGATGCAGGGGATGATGAGTGAAACAGAATTCCGCTACATGCCAGTGTGCTACATGAACAAAATTAGTAACAGTTACTGCTAGAAGGAGATTTGTCATAATTAAGAATGTATCCAAATTACACTTCAATTCTCCTGGTAGATACAGAAAGCGATGAGAAACTTTAGGAATTGCTAGAAGAAAAGAACATTTGAGGTGTCTATAGGTGCATGTGTTGAAAGCTTAACACTTGGGCACACAAGAAGAATAGTAAGGGTTTTTATATATATAAGGAAGATGACCAATACAGAATGATCTAGATTCTAGTATATCACTCCTGATGCTAATCCTCTACTACAGTTCTTCCTCTATAAAATCCATTGCTTACCTTTTTTAGCCTATAAAACTCCAAGATCTCTTACTCTCCAGCCCAACACTGGACAACGTTCTCCACTTCTGACCCTACCTTGCCTTTTTGGCTTTTATACTTCTTATTCTTCTTTCCCTTTTTGCCAAGTTCATGTATTCTACCTGTTCCCTCAATCTATTTCTTTATATCTTTTCTTTTCCACAATATAAAACCTTTTTTCCTTCAAAACCATCTAAACTTGGAGACTACTATTGTCAACAAGAACAACAATAGATTTAGATTTCTTGTGTATAAATTCCAAGTACATTAAAATTGTTGTCATTTACTTGATGTGATTTTGTATACCTGTGTAGTTATCTATTAAACTCTCATAATATCGCTGCATCTATAAAGTCTGAATTATGGAAATATACTACATTTTTACCCCCCCAAAATCTACTTATCTACTCCCTGTTTTATAGTTCATTGTCCCTGTCCTAAAATCATTTGTGTTAGAATTATGTGTATATACTTGCCTAATAATGTACATTTATTGAATTACAGCTGTGTTACCTGTCTTTTTCTTTGTATCATAAACAGTTTGGTCAGGTTAGAAGATCCAAATACATTTCTGCAATGAACCAACAAAATGTGTCATACTAATAAAAACACAATATTAACACAATCTTCTACAGAATGTTCGGGAAGCAGCAAGTCAGTCAACTAGAAACCTTTTTAAATTCACAGATGTGGATCCGTCTGCCGTTCCCGTTCAGCCTGTATATCCATTTCTCTTGCACACATTTGCATTCACAAACATCTTTAAGCACCAGTGAGATTTGCTGATCACCTTAAATGTTCATAATTTAAAATAAGTCAATGTGTTCTAGTAAAAAACATTAATTGAGATCAGGCATAATTAATACGGCACAGTCGAAATAGCTCATCACTTTTTTGTTTTTACCTGGAAACATTAGCTGACATCTTAAATTACTTTAAGATTAATTTAGAAATGTGCTACTAATTTATTTCTACTGGGATATTCTCATTCATCCCTTGTACATAAATCTGGGAAGCTAGCTGGAAATAGACAGTATTTCAGCATTTCCTTTATTCTGAACTCATATCTCATCCTAATTGCTATGGTCTTAATGAGAGATTTATTGTTTGTAGACAAAAGTTGAGCTTTTGGTCATGAGGTCTCTAGAGATAATTTGCCAAGATTTGTGCAGCTCATTTCCTTTTCGGGTCTATAGCAAATCCCATAAAATACATGATAAGCGCATATGTACTACTCTTTCCTATGCATGTGGACCATTTCCTTTCAAAAATATGACAGTTAATAGTAATTAGTTGACCTTTTTCAAATAAGAAGTATAGGGTATACTGAATTATATGACTACATTCTTGTGTTTCTTGTGTTTTTGTGTGTGTTTTGGCCTTGGATACTAAGGTGTTGTCTCTGGATATTGCAATTTATTGCGTAATGAGATGTGGAATGATCTACAGTGTTGGCATACGTATAGGAGCAAAGGATTGTTTTTTTTGTGAATATGGAAAACAATGAAATTATTTTGTACATTTACTAAGTAGTGTATCCTGTCATCCGCCTTTAGGCATTTGTCCAGTTGATACTGCGCATTAGAATCATTGAAGAAAAAAAATTTTTCTGTCTGTCCAGTATACGTTATCTAAAATACATAAAAACACTTGTTGTCCGCTTGGCATGTGTTTTACGATGCTGCACACCTGGGTTGAGTAAATGATTATTGGCTTTTGTATATATTGTAGTGTTTCTGTACTGTTTAGTTATCTTGACAAAGGACCGCACTGCAGTAATTCCCCTTTGGGATGATGTTTTCATGTGGGTATGCAGTGCCCATTTTATGCCATACATAGTGCTGCGCAACCTTCCCAATTTCATCAGTCCACAAAACATTTTGCCAGCAGCCTTGTGGACTCTATACCTGTTCATTGTTTTGAATATTGTAGAGATGTTAACCAGTTCCAATGATTCCTTCAATCCTTTAGCTGTTACTCTAGTGTTCTTTTTTTACTTCACTGAGCATTCTCTGTTGTGCCCTTGGAGTCATCTTGTTGTTTGAGTGTTTGTTCATTATTGTAACTTAGATGAACGGAATTATGACTATATCACTTCTTAATGTGACTCAAAAAAGGATTTTGGCTATAGATATACTTATTTTTAAATGCACCCATAAAGAGGTTAGGATGAACCGGGGCCATGTTAGCCCCCTTAGCAGTTCTTTGACATTGTTCAACAAATACTCTAAAGTAATTATTTGTCAATACAATCTCCAGTAAATTCAACAGAGTGTTTTAAAGTCATCTTGAAAATGACCTGTATTTAAGGTTTGTTGAATTATCTCCAGGACTTCCATTTGCAGAATAGAGGTATAAAGACTAGAACCATCTAAGGTAGGAAGTAATGTGTCCTCATTAAGGGGACCACATCCGCCACGTATTCCAGGACACATATAGTTCTTACTGACCAGCCCACATAAAGTGCTGCCCTACAGTATAGAGGATGTATAATTGAATAATTGGTCCCCTTCCATAAGTCTATACATCCCACATGTGTCCTGGAAAACATGGCTGATCTGGTCTCCCTAGTCCTCATCTATATTAACTCCCTACATCTTTTTCAGGAAGTCCTTAGTATCCCGTAAGTAGGAAGGAATGGTAACCACAAAGGGCTGTAGAATGGAGTCAATAAAGGTCGCTAAGGTTTGAAATATTGACTCTGTGCCTGTCAGTATTGGATGCCTCAGGGGCATTTTGAATATCTTTATGTACCTTGGGTAAGATATACACTACAGGAATGACTGGGTTATTATTAGGAGCACAGGACTTTCCACTTCTTTTCACTGAGGCATCTTCTGTTCATATCCCATTTTTGCCTTTTGGATCAACATATATTGCAGGCTAAATAAACATAAGGTGGAGGTTACGTGTCATAGTTATAGCAAGAAGAAACAATCTAGGTATAAAGAACAATTGACACAACTATGCCTCTTGTTGTATCATACAAGCAGCTGATCTGGTGACCCGCTGCTTACACAAGAGCATTTTTCATTGAGGATAGAGAGAGTACTACCAAGTATGAGATAAATGGCCTTTTGAGCCCAGCCTGCCAACCAAATATCTCATATGCAAACTACAGGAGGGAAATTATAGGGGAGAATGATATAAGTAAGAAAGTATTTCTTCAGTGGCCAATAAGTAAAATATCCTTTCACAAAATTTGTCATATCAATTGTACCCGTATTATTATAATAATAATATTATAGTTCACAGCCACATAAGAAATCTGGATTATTTATCTTAAGACATGATCCAGAAAGAAGAAGCTTTCTAAAAGGTTCTATGGGTTTCGTATCACCTAGTAACCAAACCACTGTTGTTTAAAAAGGGAATGTTGGGTTTTGCCTAGAGTATAGGCTAGAGTATTGCCTAGGGACTGTCCAGCCATTTGTAGGACCACCCCCACACAGTCTATACCATTCATTTTTTTTATAAATGTTTTTGCTTGTATCACAACGATTTTGGTGGTTTAATGCAGTTTCAAGATCATAATCATACTGACTAGCATTGCATTGAGTCTTGAACACTTTTCAGGTCAAGCCGTTACAATTTGCATGGTCTAACCTAGCAACTTCATTTATTCTTGCCTCGCTGTATGAAGAACATCAAACTTGCAGATGCAATTATTGTATAATAAAGTATTGATTTCTCTAGAAATGTTCCAACATTACCCTTCTTAAAATTAGCATTTACAAGAAATAAATCCAAATTTTTCATTAAAATTAACCTACTGGACACTGGTAAGTAAATTACAATAAAGAGGTTTTTTTCTCTGAGGAATAAATGTTTAAGATATCTATGGATAAATTATTATTTTATTGTAGAAATTGGCTTAGAGAGACTATTTTTCATGTAGCCCATAGTGCAATACATCTTGGGATTTAGATGTCATTTTTTCTGTTAATATAAGTTGAAGATAGGAAAGCCACATACTCAGCATACAGAATGAATAGCTTTTTTTTTTAAATTATATTGAACTGGTTCTACAAACAATGACTATGTGCAAAGGTAAAGGAACTGTTCATATTTCAATGCATAAGAAAGAAATTATGTTAGAAGTGTTTGTGTTGACAGAATTGTTTCTAATTTTATTATGTTAAATTGCCTCAATAAAATAGAAAATGTGTCAATGTATATTCATGTATATTCACTCATTCATAAATGAGGTTTCATGCTTATTAGCTTTACCTTATTTAACTACAGCTTGACAAATGTATTCTTCAATATTCATACACGCAAAAACAGGACTGGTCTCAGGATGAAAAGCAACCCTGGCACTGCTAAATGACTTATGTACAGCTGCACATTACGTTATTATATCCCTCGCAACGTGTGGCGATTGGCAGTAACGGGTAAATATGGAGTACTACGGGTCCATGGCTCACCGAGCATTGGCCCAGTGTCACAGATGGCCAGTCCTGGCCTGAGCAAAAATATCAGGGGTAAGGAAACCTACTTGTAAACATGCATTAATCTGTTATTCCTAAGGAAAACTATGTCATGTTTCTGCGCAGGATGGATGGGTTTTCTTTTTTGGAACACTCAGCTTTACGTAGAATGAGCTACTGGGTGGATTAGAACATCACATACAAAATGATTTTCCATAAAAAGAAACTTCTTCTTAGTTTGGCCACATAAGATTAATTGTAGATACATAGAACCCTATTTATCTGTAATGCATAGATTTTTATTTTACATAAGCCAAATTGATATTATGCTCTTATATTAACAATACTATGATCCTAGTTCATATTGATAAATGTACCATTTGAAAAAACAGACTAAAGTAAAGTAAGAATGGTCTTTTCTTCTTCTAATTAGGGCTGGTCCTAGACCATGTGGCACCTCAGTCAATAATATTCTCTTCTCTACTAAAGATTCCATTTACATATTAGGTATTACCACAATTGTGTCTAACATGAAAAAATGGTTAATTATATAAAAATAACATTATGAGTGATTCATTATACAGTAAAATCTAACTATTCAGAGATTATGCTACCTCTGAATATGCTCCTCGTATCTGTTTGCAAATGGTGTATGTCTAGATGACCATGCACTCCTGGTCCTTGAATTTTTTCCTTTAACTATGTACATTGAATAACTTTTAAACATAACATCATTTTTAAGAATTGAAGAAAAAACACAAATATAGTTACCACTTATCATTAAATCAGCGTTTCTTTAAATCAATATTTGAAACTGCATTAAAAAATAATTTTTATCATTTACAACTGTATCATAAACATTTCACAATACTTTCAGGTGTGTGCAAAATATTTTTCCCAATTTATCTCAGAATGGGGTCAGTAAAGGCTTCTTGTGACTTTGTAATGAATTTCAAAGGGCAATAGATCAAGCTTACCTATTCACTTTCTGAGACCTTGAAGCCAATAACGTTTGAGTAAAGCATCATTATTCATGAGTTGCATTTTTTTCGCTCACACTTATTTTATAGAGGAATTAACGGACAGCGGAAGACTAATGGCAAAGGAAGAGAAACGGTCATTGGAGCAACAACATTCAAAATATAAATGTAGACTGCAAATATCGATCTCTGACTATCAATATGCCAATTGGTGCCATAAAACACAAACCCTGCTGACATTTTAGTCAATGGCTTTCTGAGAATCATACCTTCTAAAGCCCAATGCGATGCTCAAGTGCTTTCCAGCTCTGCACGGCTGTTTATTTGTGTTCTCTCTGGGATTCATTCATCAGAAAGTAAATCTATCTGAAATCGACATTACATTCACCAAAAATCTGCTATGCAGGGAAAACAACTTTTCCAGCTACCTTAGTAACAAATAAAACCTTGAGTGACGACAGCAATTATTTTACAAACCTTTAAAAAATGGCAGTGCTGTGCTTATCTCTGCCATAGAACATAAAAGCGCATTGCTTCATCCATAAGTGTCAGCTTAAAAAACCTATTTCAGAAAAAAAAATGATTTGTCTATTACGTAATTGATGCCTTCATCTATTGTGATCATAAATATATGAACCTGTCTTTCTTCATGGATTGAAAAATGTTCTGGTATTAACCATGTTTAATTAACATCAACTTCTTTGGACTGGAAAGCCTGCTTTTAAAGCCAAATCAATTACTTTTAATTATCGGCATGTTAATGATGTTTCCAAGTTGCTGCTTAGATATGCAGTACTAGAAACTGTGGTAGGGCTGGTTTGTTGAGCTGTTGTGTAGGGAGAGATGGGCCTGTGACTATATGGAGAGAAGGAGAAATATGTTCCCCCCCCCAAAAAAATCTACAAGCAGAAGGAAATCTGTGTGTTTTCCACCCGCGATAATCTCCACTGGAACTCTAGTGCTCTCTGGGACTTTGGTATGTTGAACACCATGGTAGTAGATCATATAGTCCTTTGTAACATATGGATGTAGAAAAAAAAAGATCTCTTGAGATAGTTGTGAAATAGGTGTATTTGTCCAAAATGTCCATACCTCTAAATACCCTCTAAATATGAAGGGTTAAATCATAAACAATGTGTACTATAATAGACTATGATATATTGTTGGTTCCACAAAGATCATTGACTATATCATCAGCAAAATGATATATTAATTATATAATTTAATGATAAGTAATTATAAAGGATGTTTGCTTCACACATAAAATTGCATTTATATATTCATATGTTAGATTCAAAACTCCTGTGACAATGTTGACCTAGTGTCAGAATCACATTAATTTTTTTTTCAACATTTAGCAATATTTCATGTGATTTTGGTACAGTGATGTTAGAAAAGATGATAATGCAATTAACATAATGGACAATGTTATCTTGGAAAGAAATAACTTTTAAAACATTTTTATTTCTCTATAGCTACAGGTACAGACATTTTGGGTAGGTAGTCTAGGCATGGAGAAAAAAGGCAGGAATAGTCTGCAGCATTATTCAATTTAAGCCACATCCTAAAAAACTATTAATTTAATGAAACCCAATGTGATACATGGAAATACATATGCAGATAATATATTTAGCTAATTATCATATGTGTCATTCACAGTTGAAGCTATAATTAAATGCGGCTCCTCTTTTTATCTGCAGTTACAGTAACATCATTGCTCTCTTTTATTATTACTCATGGAATTATAGCTGAATTATAAATGGTTCAATGAGTGTTAAAGACAAGTATAAAACTATTAAACGTTGTTACAGTTTTATTTTTCCATGCCGTAAAAAAAGCCATCGTATTTGTGCAAGGGCTGAACTCAAGAAACACCAGCCAAGCTAAGTTACGTTGATACATTAATGGGGTGTACTCAAAAAGTAGACCATCATACCTATACCATTCAGTAATCAAGGATGTAGAAATAATACATGAATATGTACAATGAAGTAGAAATAATATAATACGCCCTACAAATTGCTAGGTCAGCAAGAGTCGGGAGAGAAATTAAATGTCAAGACTAAGGATAAAGCTACTAAATATACAGTGCTGCAGTATGATATGGAGTTTTTTAATGAGACAGTAATAGAGTACAGTATAAGAATCAAAGACCGACAAGAAAACATACCCAATCATCTTAAAATTTCTCAAAGTACCTTCTGATTTTGGCATGATTTATTATATATATCCTTTTAGAGAATACTGCTAAGAATTGCAATTGAAGCCATAAACCTATTCATTTTGTCCCCGATAAATGCAAAGTCAGCCCTCCCTGCCATTTTTTTTTAGTTTTTTAGTAGTGGGTATACACAGAAATGTTATGTTGTGCCAATTTTGTTCTTGTTACAAAAGTATGATGCACGCAGCCTCTCTTTCATGGCTAATAAAACGGTGTTACCATGTTTTAATATAATACAAGTATAATGTATGTATATATATATATGGGTAGTGTATGGTTTATGTATTTATGTATGTGTAGAGCTGCCACTGACCATCATCATACCCCCCCACATAATTAATTCACAGCCCCCACCACAATTTATCCAACCAACATTTTCACCACATTATCACCCCATATGACATCACAATCATTCCCCTCTATCTTCATGCCCCCTAACATAACTTCTCATCATCTCCATACCTACCTAGCATTACATCCCTATCATCTTCATACCCCCTTCATATTCATACAAACATATTTCTCCCCTCACTTCCCCGTCCTCTGAGTCTGGCAGTCTGCTGTGTGGTCTTCATCTATGGTCAGCGACACGTCGGATATGACCTCATATCTGGTGCGGCACTGACTAGCAGAGGAAGACAACATGGCAAACTGCTAGACTCGAGCAGATGGAGGAGGTGAGGTGAACAATATCTTAGTAACCTTTTGCGTGCACATAAATTTCCTTTGTGCGCTGGTGGCAAAACGCTTGCACAGTTTAGAGGGAACATTGCTTCCTAGTCTTTATAATTACCCCTAGTACCCAGCTTCCTCTGTCAAACAGAGGACATTTTTAAGACTTCCATTAAGAATGTTTTGCTGCTGAAACCGTAAAACAAAGATATATGGCATGCACAATATATAAAAGGCAATATAGAATTACTTTAGTGCTAACTTTAGTCATAGCTCAGTTATTTGATTAAATGTTCATTTAGCATATATAGAATTGTTCCTAATCGATAAATGAAACAAAATATAAACCCTTTTTAACTAAATTTCTTCTCTACATAAACGCCTGAAAGCTGAAGATGAATTAACTTGATTAAAAAAGGTTAAAAATTCTCGAGAAAAGAGGCAATTTATTAATGAAGTCATACAGAGATAAAGAAAGAAAGAAAAAAAAGACGGTGGTATCTGGGTGATTTTTTTTTATTCCACAATGCATCGAGAGACAAATATAGAATACTAAGATTTAGCAGTAAACTAGTTATGAATTAGTTTATTATAATTTTCATATAGTGCTAACAGATGTACCTAACACTTTACAATACAATAACGGGACGAATAAGAAGTAAAATAGTCAAATATAGAGCATGATCGGGATTTCCATTATTTTTTTGGTTCTCCATTTAAGAAAAAATCTCCTTTACTTACTTATTGAGTTATGTGCTCTAAGACTTATCACCTTCTAGCATCATAACCAGAGTGTACAAAATTAGTGGAAATTGTACTGCCAAAAATGTGAAAAACTAAGATAATCAAAGTACATGTCTTACTTTGAAGTTCCTTTCAGTGCAGCTCAACATTTCTTTGGGTCAATTCTTTGATGATCTAAGACGTGACGACTCGAAAATTGATATACCCGTCAGAATTATCTCACATTCCTTAAAATCTTTTATATTTAGATTTCATGAAAAAGATAACAATGTTACCATCAATGTGATTTTTTGTAGGATAAGGAAATCCTTTGGAGGAATACACTCTCCTTAGAATATTTGGATCAGACCCAAGGACGCTGTGTATTGTGTGCCTTTTATTTAACCATTGATTTTGTTCATGGTTTCCTTCTTAAAAAGGCCTCTTTGTCTAAAGGGTACCAGAAAGGATGAGCTATTGAGCTACTTGCCTTTATGGTCCAGCGAACAAAGAGAAAGGAGTGCTCCTATTACCTGGAGACATTCAAGAAAGCTAGTGCAATTAGTCAGTAGATAATTAAGCTGTGCATAATCATAATACTCCAGACAAATCACCTTTAGTCCAAAGTTGCATTAGGGCACGCAAAGCATTCCTTTTAAAAGCCGCACTCCAAAAAAAAAAAAATGACCACATTTTTGCTTACCATTGACCTGAAATGCGTGGTCATTGGGAAAAGTTAACATTTCCATGTGTTATTTACTCATTGTTCATTTAAATTAACAAAACCAGTAAGATCTTAAGGCATTTTACTCCTCCTGTAAATATCCTGTCAGAAGGAAGAAAATGTAAATATTTACTGCCTGTCCCATGGACTCTTATTTTATTTGGTACTAAAAAAAAATATTGCATATTAAAAATTATGTTGTTTGCTTTGTGCTCGTGTGTGCTCTACTATTTTCCTAATGTTGGTTACAAAAAAGAAATATGGTAAATATAATTTAGAGCTGTAAATTTTTTTCCCACATTTTATGCGTATTTCCTATTTAATGCTAGGCTAGTCTCTTAGCTGGATTCCCTATACAGTCACTGCTCATAAAAACGTCAAGTGTTTTTAAAACAAATCTAGCATTGGCCAAAAGTCTCTGTGTTTCTCAACAGCAAAGTTACTATTTATTATAAGTACAGAAAAGCATGTCTATGTTATAACTGAATGTGTAGGTATCCCATTTGTTACATTTCCAAGCCAGGAAACACTTCCAGTTCTGCGTTGCTCTATAAAGGTCAAACTGCATTTCTCATGATGGCCCGTAAAAAATAATCTTAACGGCTTGCTTTCAGACTCAATATCTGCTTATAATATCCAACAAATACGTAACTCGTCGAATTTGTGGTCAAGATGCTTCTTTATTTGTGGAATTATATGAAAATAGAAGAAGCAGTGTAGAATTTGTATGTAATTTGTGATGTCTTCCGTGTTTCTCAGGCATGCTTTAGATTTATACATGCATGAGTACTTCCAGGCAAGAGTCACGAGTCCGCCGAACAGTTTGGTTTAATCTGCTGAAGGAGAAAAAATGTTGCAAGAAAGCATTGTACAGCTAAGCAGATATCAGAGCAGAGGACAACAATGTTCTTTAATTAAATCACACAGCTGCATACCCTGTAAAAAATGACTTTTTTTCGTAGAGGACATACAGTACTATTTTCTTGCTCTGTCTTCTCTCCTCTTTTAGTCAATATAATGATAAATAAAACAATATGATGATGTGTATCTGCTGGCAGTAGACTGAGGGCAAATAAAACCACAAGGTATTACAGTAGAAAATGACTTAGTGAAATTAGTTCAGATGATCACATGTCATAGAGTTGGATTAAAGCTGGATTAATGATGAAAGAATTGACTTTCATTTACCTGGAATACAAATACTTTGTCTATATTTTCTTTATGTATTAAATAACTGTCATTTCTCTGTTTAGTGCTAATAATCATAGCAAAGTACATTTTTTTGACAGTATATTTTATGTCTGTGCCTGGTGTAAAACCATAGATAGGTATCTGTAGGCTTGGACTGGGCATTGGCTGGTGCACCAGTTAACCAGCAGCCCATTCATGCCCCCTCGGGGGCTGATGTAGGAGATCTTAGGATCTTCCTTTACTGCCTCACTTAAACAAATGCTCAGCAGACCTGTGAATCCACACATTTGGCTGGGTTTGAGCCCATTGCCTAACTCAGCCTTCCTCATCAACTATAGAGTACTAATACTACAAATATATTTAATATCATGAAACATTTTGTGCTATTGCTCTATGTGTCTTTTGGGGGCCTTCATCAGTAATCCTGAAATAAAGAACTAAAACATTTTTAATGTTGAAAAAAAGTCGATATCTACTTATTTTCATATGGGACTATTGGTAAGAAGCAGGAGTCTGTTGAGCCTGCCTATTATGTGGTGTTAATTAACACAACTTATTAAAATACACTGTAAAACCAAACGTATGGGGACACCTGACCGTGACACCTATATGAGCTTTTGGGATACCAATTCATCCCAAATGTGTTCAATGGGATTAAGGTCAGGGCTCTATGTAGCACAACAAATGCATGAAACCATCTCTCATGGACCTTGCTTTGCGCATAGGGGCACAGTCATGCAGGAACAGGCCTACTCCAAACTAGTGTCACAAAGTTGGAAACATACAATTGTCTAAAATGCCTTTGTATGCTGTACCATTAACATTACCAATCACTGGAAATAAGGGGCCTATCCCACACCCTAAAAAAGCCCCATATCGTTATTGTAGACACTATGTGTTTGGGTAGGTAGTGTTTTCTAGGGATCCACCAAACCTAAACTTCCCTCTAGACTTCATCTAAACTTCCATCAGACTTCCAGAAAGTGAAGCGTGATTCATCACTCCAGAGAACATGTTTTCTACTGCTCCTATTCCAGTGGGGTATGCTTTACACCAATTCACTGAAATCCGTGTCAAGACAAGCCCTGGATACTAAGAGGAAGGGCTGCATGACTGGGCCTATATTAACTAGAAGCGTGCTGGCCAGGTTTTAAAGGGTCATTTAAGGGACATCCTATGGGGTCCCATATACTTGTATGGGTGGGTTTTGGGTGTCTATTTAGGGGACCGTTTTCCCGCCAATGATCAGAAATCTGTTAATTCAGAGTGACAAACCAAAGAATTGGCCCACCCCTCCCTCCCCAATTTTAATCTGTTGTATCTGCCTGTAGTGGACGGCAGAAGTTTGAGATAGGTATGCTGATTTTACAATTGGTTGTTATGCCAATATTCATGTTCAATTGGTTTTCTCCATGGGTTCAGTCCCTGGGGGAACGGTCTCCGTTTGGAAGTTGGCGGGGTATCCCTACATGATGTTGTTTGGTTATGGTTTTACATGTTATTAATGCATAACCTATCTCTTGTTTTATTAATATATTTTCTTGCACTTGTCACAGTAATAAAGCACTGTCACTGTGGCCTTACACTTTTTCCAACGACCTCATGTCTCCTGTGTTTTATTTCATGTCTTTTCGCTGTATGTTAATATATATAGTGCCCGAGTCATGAAGCTCCTGATGCAAAGTGCATATGCTGATGTTGCTTCCAGAGACAGTTCAGAACTCTGCGGTGAGTGCCGCTCATCTGCCAGCACTCAGCAGTCACGCTCTGTGAGTGTGCTTTGTATACCACTCATTGATTGAGCTATTATTACTCCTAGACAATTCTACTTCACAACAATAGCACTTGAGGTGGATCAGTGCAGATCTAGTAGGGCAGAAAATTCACAAACTGACTTGTGGCTAAGATGACATCCCATTATGGTGCCACATTTGCTTGATTTTATTCACCTGTTAGCAAAGGATGTGACTGAAACCCCATATTTTTGGTCATACAGTATATAGGGTAAGGGTGCAGTAAAGAAAATGTGTTACAGTGCCTAGTATACAATCACTAAACCAGCTGCGAATTTTTTATATAAAAAAACTATTATTCCAAAACTCCTAACAATATGTAATTTAAGCAGTTTAGAGGAGGAATTAATAGTTCTGTAACGAGAACAAAGATGTTTTTTAGGTCACAGGTTCACATTAACTAAGACTAAGAAGAAAAGCCAACATTTCAAATCATATTAACAAAGATAAATTGAATTATTAAAAATAAACTTGTTAATACTACAGAGAAGTTGCATGTGTGATAAAACTTTCATCTCATATTAGGGTAGTAATGTTATCCATGCATTTAGTAAAACTATGGTATGCCTTCACCATCTGTTCTGGCAAACTGTCAACATCACTGTGCATTATCAACCATGCCAAGTGCAATTTTGAAACTTCTGGTGTGAATTGGAAAAGTAACCTATAAGGAAAATATAGAAAAACATATGAAGGATATATTTCAATGCATAACACATTTTACATATTATATAGTTTTAAGTTTAAGCATGTATACTGCTGTATATTGCATATATTTTAGTGTCACTACCGAGGTTTGAAAATTTGTACTATACAGATATAATGAAACAAGAAACGCTCAATTTAGATGGAGGAACATGAGGATTATTAAAGAGGTGCTGAGTTGTTAAGAGGCCATGTATTAATCTGTGGATGCCAGCATATCATGTACCAGTGTTCTTGATTTCTTCTTGTCTTCACAGTTGAGGCCTCAATGATATCAATTCATAGTTCCAGTATATGATCACCATTCCATGAACCGAGTGAAAAACTGAGATCTGGCATATGTTTTAGAGTAGCTAGACTTCTGTAATGAATTTTAAAGCATTATTTTAATGTGTTTTAAAAATATTATTTTTAAATTAATTAAGCAAATTAGTGAGCTAGGATAAAATATCCTGTATTATATTCACATGTTAAACTGGACTATACCTATCAGCATACCTGGGAACTTCTGGGCTCCGGCTACCCGGAGCATTCCCTTGCGCAACGCGGCCAGGAATGCCCACTGACGCCAGCGGGTGGTCCTGTGATGTCAGTGGGAGGTCTCCATGACATCAGCGGGCGTTCCCCCATTTTAAGGGCGAATCAAGACCCCGCTCCCACAACCCAAAGGATTCGGGTCTTGACACGGAGAACCAGAGAAGTGGTGCTTCACTCAGCAATCTCTGGTTCAAACCCAGAGAGTTCCCTGTTGATCTGGAAGAAGACAAAAAAAACATTTTGAAGAAATTTCCAATTGTGCCTCAAAAAGGGGAAAAATTCCTTATTGAACCGAAAAATCCCTGATTTCTCACTGGATCAACAAATTATAACTAATCCTGTCCTTCAAGCCAATTGTCCTGTATATTCTTCTTTGCGAAAAAACCATCTAGCCCATATTTAACCCATTTCTTACCAAGGCTTTTTAGTACTATAACTGTAGAACTGTATGTTTTTTGACATTTTTACCAAATGTGGGTTTCCCCATTTTGGTGTTTGATGTACCCACACACATTATACATTCAATTTCATTAGAAAAATGCAAAATAATATAATTGTAACTGCTAGTATGTAAAAAAAATATCCTAAAATAAGTGTTAAAAAATAGATATACATATTGTTTATGTTTTAGAGGGTCACATCCATCCCTTACATAGTACCCTGCAGAGTAGTATTTTTAATACTTCTGGCTTAGGGGGTTTGGGAGTTGGGGGGGGTGTAAATTTTTTTACATATACTGCTACCGCAATGGCATGAGAGGACTTTTTAAATGTGTTTATTTGTTTTTTATCTTTATCGGTGGGTGACTCCTAGCTTCGCACATCGAACATTCCTTATATAATGTGTTCCAAATAATTGATCTTTTGAAAATCCGTTAGTTACTATGTTAGCAGAGCTAGAAAAGTCCTTGTATTCCATTAAAATTTGTTGTAACCCCGAACAAATATAACCCTACTTGCAGTGCCAACACTCGACTTGACTCGGCTAAACACAGCAGAGCCCCAAGCAGATGTAATGTTTCAAGTCAAGAAAAAATTGCAAATCACAAATTCCACTTTAGTCAAGTTCACTGTTTAGTTGTCATCAACAGAAAATGCAAATTGACTCGACTCACACATTTCAACTCAACCACTCAGGCAAGTTGACACAGACATCCACTGAGACTTAATAATCAACTTCACCGCAATGGGATAGAGTGCCACTAACATTGTATTCCATTGCTTTATTGGGTCGGTTTTCTGTCAGTTCTGTGTAGAGACATTTTAAAGGGTGATTTAATTAAGAAAGCATACAGGCAAAGCAACCTTCATCTATATAATAATTTCAAGGAATGAGTGTACAACTTGCACTTCTGATTCACCATGTTAGAAGATTAGTATTATGGTTTACTCATCCACCTTAACAACAATGTATTAACCTTAGCTCAACAAATTGTAATTGTCTATCTTTGAAAATAGTGTTCAAGTGTAAGAGTAATTTAGGGAGATTTGGAACATATGAAAATCAGGCACATAGTCCAAAATACCATAGGTGTTTATGGAGAGCGCAGTAAGAATGTGTGGGGCTTTTCATTTATGTATTTATAAGCAAATATAAACATCAAAACCTATTGCAAGGAGAGCACGCAAGGAAAAAAGGTGTATACAAAGTAAATCTTTATTAAACAATATGATTTAAATACATTAAAAATATATATATATATAAAAAAAAAAAGCATCTCGACACCAAGGACACATATAGGAAGTAGCATCTTTATTTATATTTATTATTTTTTATATAATATATTTTTTATATGTATTTAAATCATATTGTTTAATGAAGATTTACTTTGTATATACCTTTTTTCCTTACGTGCTCTCCTTGCAATAGGTTTTGGTGTTTATATATGTACAGTGCACGTATCTCTACCATTATTGGTAGTTTGTTCGTTTTTGGTGAGTATTTATAAGCGGACGTCAGTGGGCAGTATTGGCCGAGCTCCGCAGGGGTAGGCTCTTGGGTAGCTGTCACCCCCAAGTTCCCAGGTATGGTTCCCCCAAGGTAATGGTTCTCCATTAAAACAGGTAACGTAAGAAATATTATTTTTAGAAGCCTCCTGTGATAACTCATAATACATAACATATATATTTGTCTTGGACATTAGGCATACAATATTCCAACAATTCAAAAGGGCACACAACATTTCAACAATGGTCTGATTCCTTTGACTTCCAATTATTTAGCTTTGCATTAATTGTATTGTTATAGGTCCTATACTTCCTACAGAGAAATGGGCTAAACAAGGCATTGCTAATAGGGAAGATTATTATTATTATTATGCCTGTGAATAAAATGTATAAAGAAGGTGATTTATATAGAAAATAATGCTATCTAGATCTGAGTCACGTAGGGCTTCCAGGTTAGTTCAGTTCAATCCCTCAGTGTGTGTGATGAATAATTCCAAACAAATCTAAAAAACAGCAGTGGACTTTATTTTGTGTTTATTGCCACCAAAGGTAAGGTCATTTGTAAATCTGTCAACTCGAGCATAGTGCAGTTAATTGCTGGAAATATCATCAATCTACTCGTATTACAGGTAATCATAAAGGCAACATAACGGTGCTCCAGTGTTTTTAATGCAACTAAAGTGACATGAAATTGGAGGTAGGACAAACAAAACTTTGACATTGATGCTTATATTCACTGAAATGTTTATGTACATTTCTGAAGGAGACTTTTAACATAAGTGATGCACTTTATTCTGACTTTGACCGCAATTCCATGTAAAGCTAAAAAACGCAAATCTTTAAAAACCTTCTAAATTCTAAGTAAGCAGTAAAGTATTTTAAAAAGAGTTGTATTCATGCTGGATTTATATATTCTGTTTGCTTCAGGGATGTAATTCATTAACCACTGTGTGGATTGGATGCAACATATTTTATCTGCTACTCGGAATTATGCTGTGAATGTATACATTGTAATATTAAGGGTTCCATATTAAAATTTTTATTATTTTTTTTATTATTTAAAAAAGTAAAAATTAAGTGCTGGGGAAAAAGTATTATCTCCCTTCCCGAATTCTTTTATTTTGTTTGTTTGTCACGTTTAAATGTTTCAGGTCATCTAATTTTAATATAAGACAGGGACAACACAAAATATTTTTGATTAACTCTTAGCTGAATGCAAAGAGTTAATCAAAATGTTTATCACCCGCTTGAAAAACGAATTGCCCCTTAAACCTAATAACAGGTTGTGCCACACATAAAAGCAATCTGATGTTTGTGATAACTGGCAATGGGGCTTTTACATCACTGTGGAGGAATTTTGGCCACTCTTCTTGGCAGATTTGTTTTAATTTAACCACATTGGAGGGTTTTCGGGCATGAATTGCCTTTTTAAGATCATACCACAGTATCTCAATCGGATTCAAATCACGACTTTGATAAGGTCACTCCAAAACCTTCATTTTTTTGAGCCATTTAGAGGTGGACATGTTTGTTATTTTTTGCACTGTTATCAGCCCAATATGGATAGAAGTCCATTTAGAGATCTCTCGTGCATCTTATGTATGCTTTTTCAACCTATGGATCTATTCACTAAGAAATTGAGTGGCCATTTGAATTAGGGATTAACCCGAGTGATGAGACTTGACTGAGGTTGCATTCCTCGCATTTTCACTAATACTAGCACTCGGTCAGCAACCTCAGATGCCCATGGGAGATTTGCGTCCACTGTCCTCATTGCTTCCCTCTGCCTTGTAAGCCTCCATCAAGCAATAAAGCAGGACTTCTGTCTAGGGGCACTTGTAGTTCACAATCTGATAAAACTCAAAAAGGAACAAAAAAACGGGAAAAAAACAAATATAGTGTAGTATATTCGGATTCTTGTGAAATCACAGGGTTATACTCCAAAGGTTACACTCACAATAAAAAAGACCTTTAAGGCTTCCAGAATCAACTCCTTGGTGTGTGTGTGTCAATCCGTTTGTGTCGTGGCACATGCAAAACAGAAACGTACCATAGGATGATATCTTTCTATAATACTGTACACGCAAGGATGGAATGCACTCACATTTGGGTAGATAATTCCCGCTTATCTGTTGTGTGTCCTGG
>VKOC01046553.1:0-14217 GCA_009364415.1 Spea multiplicata | reverse complement strand
TGTATTTATATTTCACAATTTGTAATGTTTAATCAACGAACAAATTTATTATACTAATTCACAAGGCTCTAAATTTTTCCATTAAATCGTTTACTTTAATTTGATTGTTGATATTCATAAATATACACTATATGAACACCTGACCATTACACCAACAAGGTCTTTTATGCCATCATATTCTTAATACATTGACATTAATATGTAGTTAGTCCGTCCTTTGCAGCTATAATAGCTTCACTCTTCTGGGAAGGCTTGCCACAAAATTTTGTAGTTTTTCTGTGGAAATTTCTACCCATTTATCTTGGTATGTCCCCTTCAACATATCAAGATGTTTTGTCAATACTATGCTTCCAACTTTGTGGGAACAGTTTGAGGAAGGCCCTTTCCTGTTACAGCATGACTGTGCCCAGGTGCACAAATCAAGGTCCATAAAGACATGGTTGCCTGAGTTTGGTGTGGAAGAACTTGACTGTCCCACACAGAGCCCTAGCCTCAACCCCATTGAACACCTTTGGGAAGAACTGGAAGGAGGATTACGAGCCAGGCCTTCTTGTCCAACATCATATCTCACCTCACAAATCATCTACTGAATGAATGGGGAACAATTCCCACAGAAACACTCCAAAATAATGTGGAATGTCTTCCCAGAAGAGTGGAAGCTGTTATAGCAGCAAAGAGGGGCCCAACTACATATTAATGTCTATGAATTTACAATGTAATATCATCAAAGTCCCTGTTGGTGAAATTGTCAGGTTTCCCAATACTTTTGTTCATATATTGTGACTTGTAAGGTGATTGTAGGATTATTTTTTTTATTTTAGATGCTTTGCACTAAAACAAATAGGCCCACTGTCAGGGTCCATCCAGGCTGCGGATCTGCATATCTCTGATTTTCCCTGTCTCGCTACAGTTCCCCCTTTGTTGTAATCCATTATTGGATTTCCATATGCTCTGTTCTGTGCTTCTGATTCCTTGATTCTATTTCTGCTCTTTGCCTCAGCTATGTTTCCTTTAGAAGGTGTGAGCCACCAGTTTGTTATGTTTGTCTCAGTCAGCAGTCTAAAAGTATGTCCTTTTGGGTTTTGTGTTTAGATTCAATGTTTAGTTTCAGTTTATTTTAATCATAGAAATTCAGTATGCAGGGTTTAGTGTTAGGACCCGCCGAACATTGGAGTACTTTGGCCATAGTATTGCTTAGCCCACCACTACGCCAAAGTACTCCAATATTCGGTGGGTCCTGCAGAAGTTAATTCTGCAGATGGAATGCAGATACTGTTTATTGAACATTGTTTGGGTTTAAAAATCTAGCAGACTTAGTAATAGTAACCCAATGATACATGTAAAAACATGCATTCAAGGCTAACACCTGTTTATCATCTACTTCTCCCAGTAGGGACATTTTTAAAATCTTTAAAAGCATTAAAATATATTCATTTTGGGATCATTATTTAAAATAAATGTTGCCACTTATTCTGAAAGCTTACTGGGCTTTATAGGAAAAACATGGGCAAGATTGCAGAACATACGCAATAACATGTGAAGTGTGCTCAGAAATAAGCATGACTGCAATGTAGTCTCACTCCTACCATGTTCTTTCTGTGAAAAAGTGGTTTTCTAGGCTTTAAGCCTAGTTTACCTCTAGTAATGTCACTTGCACGTATTTAATTGTTGTAACATTCTGAAAGTATTATATAAACGTATAAAAGTAAATTAGCTAATTAAATATGATGCACTTCAATGAGTAAAATGAAGGTCAATGTGGGCTCCTTCAAGGAAACTGTCCATTTAATAACTTTGCAAGTAGCAAGGGACTTGAATCTATTTAAAGGGATTTTTTTTCAATAGGGGCATGAACTAAGCTATCAAATGCAGGCGCAATTGGAATGGTGTAAATTCATCCAGACGAAATTTGTAACTTAATAGGTGACTTATCCCAGAAAAATAAGTAATAACCAGTTATTACTAGTACCTAATACAGTGAAATATCATATGCATATCACATTCTAAATACATAGACATTTATATGTAATAACCCCCCTTGCAGCTATAGCAGCTTCCACTCTTCTGAGAAGGCTTTCCAGATTTCCAGATTTTGGAGCGTTTTTGTGGGTATTTTTGGCCATTCATCCAGTAGAGCATTTGTGAGGCAGGCACTGATGTTGGACAAGAAGGCCTGGCTCGCAATCTCCGTTCGAGTTCATTCCAATGGTGTTCTATGCGGTTGAGGTCAGGGCTCTGTGTCGGGCAGTCAAGTTCTTCCACACCAAACACATCCAAACATGTCTTTATGGACCTTGCTTTGTGCGTCACTATATGGACAAAAGTATTGGGACAGGCCTCTTAATTATTGAAATCAGGGTTTGGCCCCCTTACCGTTACCAGTGAAGGGAAATCTTAATGCTTCAGCATACCATTTGGACAATGCTATGCTTGCAACTTTGTGGAGTGCACAAAGCAAGATCCGTAAAGAAATTGTTGGATGAGTTTGGTGTGCAAGAACTTGACTGCCCCGCAAAAAGCCCTGACCTCAACCCTATTAAACTGGAACAGAGATTGCAAGTCAGACCGTCTCCACCAACATCTGTGCCTTTTCAAATGCTTGATGTCATTATATAAATCAATAAAAAGCAGTCTATAAAGAATAATATATCCTCATCTGCTGTCTACCATCATCTCAGCATGCAAGATATGGTTAGAATACCCAGTAATGCCCCTTATGGATCTTTTTTGGTATTATAGACACAGTTAGATTTTTGCCATATATTGCCATCCTACTAATAGAGAGCAAGTGAAGTGATGTGTAAAATGTAAACCAAAATATGAAACATATTTGTGAGAAAGAGAAATTGAGACATATGTTTCAAGTGGACTACAATAAAACAGCAAGTAATTCAAGCGATGCATAACAAAAAAAAGCTTATGAAGGCGGAGAGATTGTCTGATGCATACAGATAAGCAGGATATGTCACAGGTGAAAATGATTAATATGAAGAGATGTTCAGAATGAAAGTTGGCAGAACACTCTGTGAAGATCTGGATTCACACACAATCATTTGCAATCAACCTACGTATTACTTGTTATAGATCAGTCACATTTCCCAGGATGTTTATATGTATAAAGCCTGCATAAACCTAAGACTTATCTTAGGCAAGGTGCTATTATAAAGAATATAAGGTGTGTGAGTCAATATACTAATACAAGAAGTAGAGTGAAATTAACGATCAAGACCTCAGAGTTCAAGTCTTCAGATAAAAATATCCTTTAACATGATTACTGCAGTCTTGAATATTTATGTTGTTTTTTTTCTTGTTTTATAAATATTGGTTCTCTAAAAAACATCATATGCTCTGTTGTTATGCTGGTATATCACAAAAACTAGGATTTGGGCCAATTGATGAGTTTGCTGGAGTGCTTGCATAAGAGCTGTGGTTTGAAGCTCGCTATGCATAATATGCTTTATACAGGGCCGTACAGCTATTCTACAGCAGAAGATCACTGAGGTTGGCCCTTTATAATGTAAAGCGAAGTCAGAAAGATGAAATTGCAATTTTCCTGCAAACTCTCAGGCTGCCTACCCATTTATTGAATAGATCTAATCACCAAAGGTGTTGTTTTGCTCAGACATATTAAGTGAAACTCTAGTATTTTTTAACCCCTTCAATACCCTATGGACGTACCGGTACATCCAAAAAACGCATCCCAAGAATTCAAGAATACAGTATGTTCCCTGGTGCTGGGAAAGTATGGAAAATCTATATAAATTAAGTATTTCTGAAATCAGGACACCTGAATTCATAAACTTGTGAGAATTCAGAGGGAACATTTTAAAAAAAAATTAGGTGTGTTTTTTCTAATTTTCGCTAGTTTTTACTAAATTTCTCATTCTAAATTTTAGCTAATCATCCAACTATGGTATCAAAAGAAAGGTCTATCTCTCCTTGAAAAAACAATATATAGTTTACATAAGTACACTATTCACAGGAAAAGAGAATAATCGCTGAACCGACATAGCACAAAAATGGCAAAATTGCCCTGGGACTTGAGGTACCAAAAACCCCTGGGATTGAAGGGGTTAATTATCTTTTTTAAAAAATACACAAATAAATAAATAAAAATTATTTCTTGGAAAGGTTTGGGAATTCAACAAACGAGAAATTATGTTTCTTCTAATGCTGTATTTAGTTACAAAAGTGTTGAATTCAGCATAATATGTGGAACAACATCTATAATGAAGATTTTCTTTATTCCATGAAAGGTTTCTGTTTGGGCCTATGGACATTTGATTTTTAAGGGAATAAACAAAATAGACTGACAAGACTGTGATGAAACAACAGCAAAATGCTATCTTATACCATCCCTATAAAATATTTTATTATATGTGTAAAACATATGCACACTTCATTTTTTATTAATAAACCTGTTTGTTTTCAATGTATATTTTGTTACATGCTATTAAAAGGCTTAAATATGTGGTGGCCTTATTACCAGTGACAAAATCCCATGATTCTGTTTTGTGTTTCTTTTTGATGCAATTATTATTTCCAGAGTATTCTTTTTGACAATAGAACATTTTAATTTTGCCTGCATAGAAATCAGATTTAGTTGAACAATAAAATTGTCACAAATCCCTCATTATGGTATCAGAGCATATCAAGCTAGAAAAAGGCTCCATAATGTCTTTGTATCATCATGTTCCTTTACTTATATTTATGTTACCGTATTTTCCGGCGTATAAGATTACTTTTTAACCCATGAAAATCTTCTCAAAAGTCGGGGGTCCTGAAACTTACCGAGCCGGAGATTCCCCACGAAGCCACGAATCTCTAGGGGTAGGTACAAGATCGTGATCTCCTTAAGATGAGCAGGGCTGGTTAGGGAGATGACGACCTCCCTCTAACCAGCCCAACATTAGGGAGCTCGAGGTCTGGCACTTCAGACCTCGGCTTCCGTGCTCCCTAATCACTGCGCGCCGGCTATTGATGCCGAGCACGAGGATGACCCGGGGTCATGTCCCGGCGCTCGGCATCAATTGCCAGCACGTAGTGATGAGGGAGCAGTAAAGCAGAGGTCTGAAATGACAGACCTCGCGCTCCCACAACTGGATGGAAGATAGGAGAAGAGAGAGGTAAGAGATGGGGAGAAAGGGGTGTAAGTGCAGTGTATGTGTATATATGTTGGTGTGAGATGGTCAGTGTATGTGTATGGTCAGGTGTATGTAAGAGCAGTGTAGGTATTTGTGTGTTTGTAAGCTGGTGTGTATATATATATATATATATATATATATATATATATATATATGTATGTGTGTGTGTAAAGGCAGGGGTGTGTGGTGAGGGCAGTGTATAAATGTGTATGTATGGTGTATGTATGGACAGGCGTATGTTAGTATGTGTAGATATATATATGTGTGTGTATGTGTATGGACAGGTCTGTGTAAGGGCAGTGTATGTGTATATGTGTGTTTGTAAGCTGGTGTGTACGTGTATATTTGTGTAAAGGAAGGGTTGTGAGAGGGCAGTGTATGTCTATACATGTGTGTGTGTGGACAGGCATATGTTAGGAATAGCTGACCCACCCAATCCAAGCAGGCTTTGTATACAACAACCAGCCAATCACTGGTAAGGTACATCGCTTGCCGTGATTGGCTGGTTGTTGTATACTGGGTAGAGGGGTAGTCTTATACGGCGAGTATAGCCCAAACTCTATATTTTAACTGGAAAAGTTGGGGGTCGTCTTATACGCCCAGTCGTCTTATACGCCAGAAAATACGATATGTAGAATTTAAATACATTATGTTTGTGTATTGCATTTGATTATTCCTTTTAATTAATGTTATCTTACTCAGGTTACTGCTAGATTCCAATTCTAGTGTCAAAGGCGGATTCTATTAGATTTTCGGGCAGCTGTGTAAAGCAACAATAGTTTTCTATTCAAGCCACGTTTATTTTTGTGGAATCGTATGTCTCTCTACAAAAAAAAAAAGAATTAGAAAGAATTAGAAATGATTACTGATCACCTAACTTTCCCTATACTCTACAGCAGATAAACAAATCTGAAAATAATATTGAATGATTTCTCCATGCCAAGGCAAAAGCTCACATCTGCCCATAGATCTCCTAGTTCTCTCTGGCATTCTTGATTATGTTGGTTTGTCACCTTTTTGACATATTGTCATTCACACAACTGGGTGGACCCATACAAGCTTCAGCCAGATGTCTCACTAAGCTCAGCATTAGGGAAGTAGAAGAGATCTAAACGGAGACATAACAGTATTAGGCAATATAAATTCCTGTCTACTACATAAGATGGTCTTTATGACATGGGGTTCTTGGTCTGCCTACAAGGTCTTGGTTTGGCTTGCATGACAGCTCGACTGTTTCCACACTAGTTTAAAAAATATTTTTAACATACGTTGTTGGCTGTTTAAATAATAATAATAATAATTACATTAAGAAACATATAGCTGTTTTGAGCTCTTAAAATGTGTACACTTTGTAATTATCCAATTTGGAATTTCCTGCCTGCGGTAAACATTTCGACATTTTCTCTAATCCCCATAGAGCTGTAATGACTCAAGGATCAACAATTTTATATTGGCATGAAACTCTAGAGCATTACAAAAACTTTATACTAAAACCAAAATCTATTTAGTAAAATTGGCCACCAGGTTATTGTGAAGGCTGTTGCGGTAAAAGCCTGGGAATGCACTTCATATTCCAGGCATTACATAATTCTTAACAGGAAACAGCACGTTTGGGCAGAAACCAGTCAACATATTTTACAGTTTTACTGCTTCTCTTGAGTCACACATTTGGGAATTTGTAAGTTTTTTTCGGTTGTTTAAGGTCTTGAATATTACAGTTGGTCATATAACAACAATCAGCCTTAAAAATTTAAAATCTATGTTTTTTTCCTATGAAAATATGAAATGAACAACTGTATCTATTGTATAATCTCTAAATTCATAAGTATCATATATATATATATATATATATATATACAAGAATAACTATAAAATACAGGAAATAACTGAAATAAAAACAAGAAAACTGGCATAATAAAGGTCTATGTATTATAACCCACTGCTCCTCTCCAAAATGTTTTATGGCATCTTTCTTGATGACATCACATGCCTAATGACATCTTATGACATCCCTAAATACATTATGTGTGACTGATGACATCATGAATTTCTTCACCAACCATTGTTTAACCTATTATCTGTATGCTAGACCCATTTTCTCTGAAAACTTTGTTTTTCCAGTCCCAGGTCCTTGGTGCAGCAGATATCTTGTCATGTTGATCTGTTATTATTATTTTATTGTTTTTAGTGTCAGGAGCTTATATAGCTCCATTACTCTGGGAGAATTCAAAAAGAACAATAACACAAACCCATATTAAGATATTGAGTTACGGAAGTAGAAGAGGGTCCTGCTCATCTTTTAGGAAGTCAAATGGTGAAAAGCGACAGTGGATGGTGCCTGATATTGCAGGTGCAGGAGTCCGGAATGCAGGCAATACAACCGCTACTAGAACCAGAATCAAGGGTTAAGCAATAGTCAAGGACAAAACGATAGCCAGGGTCTGGTACACGGGGAGTCAGCAAGCCTTAGGAATAGCCGGGGTCTGGTACATGGAGAGTCAGCAAAAATATAGATAACAAGGGCAAGAGGGTCTAAACGGCACAATAACTGAGCGCTGAATGAATCTCAGTGCTCAGTTTTTAAACTTCCCGCTAGTGGACGCCACGCCCATGGGGCAAATGGAGACATCAGTGTTCTGAGATCTCAAAGATGATTTCCTCAAAGCGTGCAGGTTGTTGTTGAAGATGAAGGACAACTTAATTGCGGAGGTGAAGGAAAATGGTGGATATTTAAGCAGACCATGCCACGTTAATAAGCGACTACATTCCTGCATAGGCGGTAGCAATAGAATGAGGAGCTTTTTACCTAGCTTTTCACTGTTATTTAAAAGCAGAGTGAAAGGTATGATACTAGAGCTTATCTTTCATGACAGCTGGACACAGTATTTATATCATTTAGAATATGCAGAGAGCTATATTAGCATGAGTTAATACAAACAAAGCAGACTTTTTCCCTCATGGGATAACTCATAGTTATTGATTTTCTCAGTATTTATGACCATGCATTTTCTTATTTATCTCATTTTATATCCCGCTGCTAATTCTTTCACGTTTGTGTATGTAGCGCAGAAGAGGGGAAACCTAAAAGGACATTTTATTTTGCAACCATTCTCAAAACAGCTTATAACATTAGCTTTAATACTGAGCCTAAAGTTGAGAAGTCCCAATTCTAACTAATAAATATGAAAGAGATTTATAGAGTGCCTCAAAATGCCCACCAACCCGTACACACCCAGATTTTACAAGAACCTCAACTCATTGTTAAACATTAACCTTATTTAAACACATTAACATAATTAGACATAAATATTATTTTAAACACATTAACATAATATTTATGTCTAATTGTTATGTATTAAGAAGTTGCCATTTTGTTGAAGGATGTTTATAAATTAGCATAAAAAGTCTGTTTCAATAATACCTCAGCAAGTAGCCTAACCACATGAGTCGTAAACAATCCTTGGTCCAATCTTTGGTTTCTACTCCTCTGCATTAGATCATTCTTCTTGTGGTTTAGCATTCAAATATAACCTTAACCATGCAACCTTTCCAGTTGATACCATTTATAGAGTAACACACCCTTGTGTGACAGCCAAACAAGACATATTTAGTACTTCGCCATATGTTGTTATGAGAAAGTATTTCAACGAGAAAAAAAACCCAGTAGATAATAAAATGGTTATGATCCTACTTACAGGTTGGCAGAGAGGTTTTGAGGACACATTAGCTCAAATTTGTTCACAAAAGTTATTTATTCATTGAGTCCAAACAACAATGTATAACAATTCATATAATCATTTATGAACAAAAACATATTTTTTTTAAATTATATTTTAATGGCTAACATTTCCAAGGAGAATTTGATTATATTTAATCATTTATTTTTGGTGTTTAATTATATTATGGATTGTAGAAAATTTAGTCAAACAATTTGACCTTCTACTATTAGTAACCACCAGATTGGTCTGTCTGGGCACCCACGGCTTGTCTGTGCTGCTAACAGCACTGATCACGACCCTGGACTCTTCATTGTATGTTTTACTTTTATTTTCACCAGTCTGCACTATTGCTGGGAGATCATGGATTTAAGCTATGGGCTCGAGCCATTTTTCGTACCGCAAGCGCTTTTTGTTATTGTTTTGCACATGTATTTTTATTGAATTACTGACACAGATTTTATCACTGGAAATGCCACAGTGGAACTGGGCTCCTGAAGACTTATTTCCTTATTTCTATGGCAGGAATGTAGGTTGGCCTTTGTAACAATCCGACAGGAGACGGGTCCCGTATGCAGAGTGGTGAGCTATCCGGACAAGTAGTTGGAGGAGGAATAGTGGGACAGCAGCGGAACAGTTCAAATAGCAAAAACAGGTCACGGTCCAAGGTCAAGGCAGGCAGCAAACAGGCAAAGTTCAAAAAGCGATCCGAAGTCAATCCAGGCGGCGATCAGAGAGTAGTCAGGAACAAAGCAAGAGTCAGAAAACCAGAATATCAGATATATAGCACACTGAGACAGTGATAACGTATGTACCACACAAGGGCTCAGATTAGAGTGAGCAGTGGGTTTAAATTTGGTGCCAGACAGCTGCAGGCAATAATCAGCCAATCAGATAAAAAGCGGGAGGACCCGCCCCCTAGCGTGACGTATGCAGTTGCTGGGTAAGGATTCCTGGCCGCCATGACAGCGTGCACGTGTGTGCACCTCCATAGCACCGAGGACTGCAGCAGAGGAGCTCCCTGGACAGACCCGCCGGCGAAAGGTAACAGAACCCCCTCCGCAAGGGCCGGACTCTGGACGGGCACAACCAGGACGGGAAGGAAAACGGCGATGGTAACCTTTCACCAGATGTGGGGCATGAAGATCCTTGGCCGACACCCAGGAACGTTCTTCGGGTCCATAACCCTTCCAATGGACCAAATACTGTAAAGAGCCCCTGTGGAAACGGGAGTCCAGTATAGAACGCACCTCATACTCTTCGTGACCATCAACCTGGACCTTATCCGGAACAGGATCAGGAGTGGTGTATCTGTTACAGAGAAGTGGTTTCAGGAGGGACACATGAAACACCCGGGGTATCCTAAGAGTCGGAGGCAGTTGCAACTCATAAGCCACTGGGTTGATGCGTCTGAGGATCTTGTAGGGACCAATGTATCTAGGGGCAAGTTTGGGTGTCGGAACGCGTAATTTAATGTTCTTTGTGGATAGCCACACACGATCTCCAGGGAGATAGGAGGGTGTTCCCCCTCTTCTTTTGTCTGCGTATTTCTTTTGTTTCTCGGTAGCCAATTTTAGCGATTTCCGAACTGTATTCCAGGTTCTTCTTAATTCTGCCAGTCTGTCATCCAGAGTAGGAATGTTACTGACTTGAAAGGTGTCGGGTAGGAAACGTGGATGTACACCGGAACAACAGAAGAACGGAGACGTTTTAGTGGATTCATGTGTAGCATTGTTGAAGGCAAATTCTGCCCAGGGAAGAAGATTGGACCAGTTGTCCTGATGGTCTGAAATGAAAAGGCGAAGGAACTGTTCCAGTGATTGGTTGGTCCTCTCTGCTGCCCCATTGGATTGGGGATGGTAGGCAGACGAAAACGATAATTTGATTCCCATCTCAGAGCAGAATGTTCTCCAGAATCTCGACACGAATTGGCTCCCCCTGTCTGAGACTATTTCCTTAGGCAGTCCATGCAATCGGAAGATCTCTCTGATGAAGATGGTAGAAAGTGCTGCTGCTGTAGGTAAAGCAAGAAGCGGAACGAAATGAGCCATTTTTGAGTATCTATCGACTACAACCAGAATAGTAGTATACTTGTTGGAAGGTGGCAAATCCACGATAAAATCCATCGATAAATGAGTCCAAGGTTGTTCGGGTAGAGGAAGTGGTTGTAGCAGACCAGAAGGTAGTGAGCGAGGTGTCTTCACCCTGGCGCAGGCTTGACAGGCTAACACGTATTCCTTGATGTCCTTATTCATGGTAGGCCACCAGTATGATCTTTTGATCAAGGAAATGGTTCGAGAAACACCTGGATGTCCAGTAGGTAAAGTATTATGATGGATTGACATGATAGGAATCCTCTCCCGCATGGGCACAAACAATTTTCCCTGTGGTAGGTCGGTAGGAAGATGGTGTTGCATAGCCTTGATTCTGGTTATTAGAGGAGACTCTAGTGTGGTTTTAATCATGGCCAGTATCCTATTTCTTGGAATAATGGGTTCTTTTTCGATCTCCTCCTCCTCCTTGATAGTAGCATGTTGACGAGATAAAGCATCAGCCTTGGTATTCTTGGAGCCGGGTCTGTAAGTAATGACATATTGAAAGCGAGACAAAAAGAGTGCCCAGCGGGCCTGTCGAGGGTTTAAGAGTTTAGCGGAGCTCAGGTAGGATAGATTCTTGTGATCAGTAATGATGGTTATCGGAATGGTGGTTCCTCCCAAGAGGTGTCTCCACTCTTCCAACGCAAGAATGATGGCTAGGAGTTCCCGGTTTCCCACATCATAGTTCCTTTCGGATGAACTGAATTTCTTAGAAAAGAAGCCACATGGGTGTAACGGACTGGAATATGTTTTCCTTTGGGAAAGTACAGCTCCTGCTCCACATTCTGACGCATCGACCTCAAGGGTGAATGGAAGAGACGGGTCAGGGTGAACCAGGACCGGAGCAGAGGTAAATGCCTTTTTGAGTTTCTGAAAGGCTTGGTATGCTTCTTTGGGCCAATTGTGTACGTCGGCTCCCTTCTTCGTAAGGGCTGTGAGAGGAGCTGCGACCCGTGAGAAATTCCGGATAAAGCGCCTGTAATAATTCGCAAAACCCAAGAATCGCTGAAGAGGTTTTAAGCCTTCTGGTTTAGGCCAGTGAAGGATGGCGTTCAATTTGGTAGGATCCATTTCAAAACCAGACGGACTGATGATGTAGCCCAGAAATGCAACTTTGGAAACCTCAAACAGACATTTTTCAAGCTTAGCATACAGTCCATTCTCCCTTAATCTTTGAAGAACGAGGGTAGTATGCCGGCGATGGGTATGGAGATCAGGTGAATATATCAGGGTATCGTCAAGATATACTAAGACGAATTGGGAGAGGTAGTCTCTGAGGCAATCATTAATAAAGTCTTGGAAGACCGCTGGGGCATTGCAGAGCCCAAATGGCATGACCAGGTATTCATAGTGGCCTGACCTGGTATTGAAGGCGGTCTTCCACTCATGTCCTTCACGTATCCGTACAAGGTTATACGCCCCTCTGAGATCGAGCTTTGTGAAGATTTTAACCCCTCTTTAGTCGGTCAAATAATTCAGGAATCAGAGGTATGGGATACTTGTTCTTTATTGTTATCTGGTTCAAACCACGGTAATCAATACATGGTCTTAAATCCCCCTCTTTCTTTTTGACAAAGAAGAATCCCGCTCCTGCCGGAGAGGTGGACCTTCTGATGAAGCCTTTCTCCAAATTCTCCTTGATGTAGGCTTCCATGGCCTCATTCTCTGGTTTCGAAAGAGGATACACCCTGCCCCTAGGAGGTGTGGTTCCAGGTAGTAAGTCGATCGGGCAGTCGTAGGGACGATGGGGTGGAAGGCGATCCGCTTCCTTCTTACTGAACACATCCGCAAATGCCTGATACGGTTTTGGAATTCTGGTGGAGAGAGGAGACATAGTGACACTGTGTACGGGCGTGATTTTACAGAGACAGCAATTTTTACAGTCCTCACCCCAAGACACGATTTGAGCAGTTCTCCAGTCTATCACCGGATTGTGTTTCTGGAGCCAAGGAAATCCGATCACAACAGGACAGGAAGGAGATGTGATTATGTTGAAGTTCAAGACTTCTTGATGCAGTGCTCCTACTTGAAAGGTAACGGCCTCTGTCTCATGTGTAACTGTGGAAGGGCTTAGAGGTCTGCCATCAATTGCCTCCAATGTCAATGGTGTATGTTTCTTGACCTGAGGTATGTAATACCGGGTGACAAACTTGGAATCGATGAAATTACCGGCAGCACCGGAATCGATGAGTACCTCTACGTTAACCCTGGTGTTTTCCCAACATAACGAGGCAGGAACCGTCATGCGTTTCATCTGGTGTTCAGGAGAGATACAAAGAACACCCAGAGTAGGTCCCCTGATCCTACCTAGGTGCGGGCGTTTCCCGGCTTGTTCGGGCAATACCTAGCGAAATGTCCCCTACCTCCGCAGTACAAACAGAGGCCTTCACTACGACGATGAGACTTTTCTTGCTCAGTTAAGGAGGTAGCACCCAATTGCATAGGTTCCTCCGGATCTAGGCTCTGGGGCGTGGAGTTGGAGAATCGGGGGGCTAGCCGTATAGGGGGTTTCCTTTGTTTCTCCTTTTGTGATTGTCGCTGTCTGAGGCGGAGATCTATGCGTGATATGAATAATATAAGATCCTCTAGGTCCTCAGGCATTTCTCTGGCTGCTAATTCGTCTTTTAACTTATCAGATAGGCCATGCATGAATGCAGCCACTAGGGCTTCGTTGTTCCAACCAAGTTCAGCTGCTATCGTTCTGAATTCTATGGCGTAGTCCGATAAGGAACGGGAGCCTTGTTGGAGGGACATGAGCGATGCGGAAGCTGTGGCCTCACGGCCCGGCATGTCGAAGATTCTTTGCATGGTAGCCACAAAGTCACGGTAGTTATTGATTAAAGGCGACTCTTTTTGCCAAAGAGGTGAAGCCCAGGCTAGGGCTCGGTCTGTTAGGAGTGAAATAATATAGCCGATGCGGGCTCGGTCAGACGGGAACATAGAAGGCATCAGCTCAAACTGGATCGCACATTGATTAAGGAAACCTCTACAGGTGGTGGGATCCCCTCCATAACGGGGTGGAGGTGGTAGGCGTAACGGTATAGCCGCAGCGGGCGGTGTGGTGACTTGTGGGTTAACAGGAGGTGCAGCGGTACCTGACACTGGATCAGTGCGTGTGAGGAGAGTCTGCAGGGCTTGCGCCAATTGATCCATACGATGGTCCAGTCCTTGCATTCTTGCCTCCTGTGACCGAAACAGCTGATCCATTTCTGCGGGATCCATTAAATGGCCCTTGTGTACTGTAACAATCCGACAGGAGAC
>VKOC01046552.1:0-37613 GCA_009364415.1 Spea multiplicata | reverse complement strand
TGTAACAATCCGACAGGAGACGGGTCCCGTATGCAGAGTGGTGAGCTATCCGGACAAGTAGTTGTAGGAGGAATAGTGGGACAGCAGCGGAACAGTTCAAATAGCAAAAACAGGTCACGGTCCAAGGTCAAGGCAGGCAGCAAACAGGCAAAGTTCAAAAAGCAATCCGAAGTCAATCCAGGCGGCGATCAAAGAGTAGTCAGGAACAAAGCAGGAGTCAGAAAACCAGAATATCAGATATATAGCACACTGAGACAGTGATAACGTATGTACCACACAAGGGCTCAGATTAGAGTGAGCAGTGGGTTTAAATTTGGTGCCAAACAGCTGCAGGCAATAATCAGCCAATCAGATAAAAAGCACCCCTAGCGTGACGTACGCAGTTGCTGGGTAAGGATTCCTGGCCGCCATGACAGCGTGCACGTGTGTGCACCTCCATAGCACCGAGGACTGCAGCAGAGGAGCTCCCTGGACAGACCCGCCGGCGAAAGGTAACAGAACCCCCTCCGCAAGGGCCGGACTCTGGACGGGCACAACCAGGACGGGAAGGAAAACGGCGATGGTAACCTTTCACCAGATGTGGGGCATGAAGATCCTTGGCCGACACCCAGGAACGTTCTTCGGGTCCATAACCCTTCCAATGGACCAAATACTGTAAAGAGCCCCTGTGGAAACGGGAGTCCAGTATAGAACGCACCTCATACTCTTCGTGACCATCAACCTGGACCTTATCCGGAACAGGATCAGGAGTGGTGTATCTGTTACAGAGAAGTGGTTTCAGGAGGGACACATGAAACACCCCGGGTATCCTAAGAGTCGGAGGCAGTTGCAACTCATAAGCCACTGGGTTGATGCGTCTGAGGATCTTGTAGGGACCGATGTATCTAGGGGCAAGTTTGGGTGTCGGAACGCGTAATTTAATGTTCTTTGTGGATAGCCACACACGATCTCCAGGGAGATAGGAGGGTGTTCCCCCTCTTCTTTTGTCTGCGTATTTCTTTTGTTTCTCGGTAGCCAATTTTAGCGATTTCCGAACTGTATTCCAGGTTCTTCTTAATTCTGCCAGTCTGTCATCCAGAGTAGGAATGTTACTGACTTGAAAGGAGTCGGGTAGGAAACGTGGATGTACACCGGAACAACAGAAAAACGGAGACGTTTTAGTGGATTCATGTGTAGCATTGTTGAAGGCAAATTCTGCCCAGGGAAGAAGATTGGACCAGTTGTCCTGATGGTCTGAAATGAAAAGGCGAAGGAACTGTTCCAGTGATTGGTTGGTCCTCTCTGCTGCCCCATTGGATTGGGGATGGTAGGCAGACGAAAACGATAATTTGATTCCCATCTCAGAGCAGAATGTTCTCCAGAATCTCGACACGAATTGGCTCCCCCTGTCTGAGACTATTTCCTTAGGCAGTCCATGCAATCGGAAGATCTCTCTGATGAAGATGGTAGAAAGTGCTGCTGCTGTAGGTAAAGCAAGAAGCGGAACAAAATGAGCCATTTTTGAGTATCTATCGACTACAACCAGAATAGTAGTATACTTGTTGGAAGGTGGCAAATCCACGATAAAATCCATCGATAAATGAGTCCAAGGTTGTTCGGGTAGAGGAAGTGGTTGTAGCAGACCAGAAGGTAGTGAGCGAGGTGTCTTCACCCTGGCGCAGGCTTGACAGGCTAACACGTATTCCTTGATGTTCTTATTCATGGTAGGCCACCAGAATGATCTTTTGATCAAGGAAATGGTTCGAGAAACACCTGGATGTCCAGTAGGTAAAGTATTATGATGGATTGACATGATAGGAATCCTCTCCCGCATGGGCACAAACAATTTTCCCTGTGGTAGGTCGGTAGGAAGATGGTGTTGCATAGCCTTGATTCTGGTTATTAGAGGAGACTCTAGTGTGGTTTTAATCATGGCCAGTATCCTATTTCTTGGAATAATGGGTTCTTTTTCGATCTCCTCCTCCTCCTTGATAGTAGCATGTTGACGAGATAAAGCATCAGCCTTGGTATTCTTGGAGCCGGGTCTGTAAGTAATGACATATTGAAAGCGAGACAAAAAGAGTGCCCAGCGGGCCTGTCGAGGGTTTAAGCGTTTAGCGGTGCTCAGGTAGGATAGATTCTTGTGATCAGTAATGATGGTTATCGGAATGGTGGTTCCTTCCAAGAGGTGTCTCCACTCTTCCAACGCAAGAATGATGGCTAGGAGTTCCCGGTTTCCCACATCATAGTTCCTTTCGGATGAACTGAATTTCTTAGAAAAGAAGCCACATGGGTGTAACGGACTGGAATATGTTTTCCTTTGGGAAAGTACAGCTCCTGCTCCACATTCTGACGCATCGACCTCAAGGGTGAATGGAAGAGACAGGTCAGGGTGAACCAGGACCGGAGCAGAGGTAAATGCCTTTTTGAGTTTCTGAAAGGCTTGGTATGCTTCTTTGGGCCAATTGTGTACGTCGGCTCCCTTCTTCGTAAGGGCTGTGAGAGGAGCTGCGACCCGTGAGAAATTCCGGATAAAGCGCCTGTAATAATTCGCAAAACCCAAGAATCGCTGAAGAGGTTTTAAGCCTTCTGGTTTAGGCCAGTGAAGGATGGCGTTCAATTTGGTAGGATCCATTTCAAAACCAGACGGACTGATGATGTAGCCCAGAAATGCAACTTTGGAAACCTCAAACAGACATTTTTCAAGCTTAGCATACAGTCCATTCTCCCTTAATCTTTGAAGAACGAGGGTAGTATGCCGGCGATGGGTATGGAGATCAGGTGAATATATCAGGATATCGTCAAGATATACTAAGACGAATTGGGAGAGGTAGTCTCTGAGGCAATCATTAATAAAGTCTTGGAAGACCGCTGGGGCATTGCAGAGCCCAAATGGCATGACCAGGTATTCATAGTGGCCTGACCGGGTATTGAAGGCGGTCTTCCACTCATGTCCTTCACGTATCCGTACAAGGTTATAGGCCCCTCTGAGATCGAGCTTTGTGAAGATTTTAGCCCCCTTTAGTCGGTCAAATAATTCAGGAATCAGAGGTATGGGATACTTGTTCTTTATTGTTATCTGGTTCAAACCACGGTAATCAATACATGGTCTTAAATCCCCCTCTTTCTTTTTGACAAAGAAGAATCCCGCTCCTGCCGGAGAGGTGGACCTTCTGATGAAGCCTTTCTCCAAATTCTCCTTGATGTAGGCTTCCATGGCCTCATTCTCTGGTTTCGAAAGAGGATACACCCTGCCCCTAGGAGGTGTGGTTCCAGGTAGTAAGTCGATCGGGCAGTCGTAGGGACGATGGGGTGGAAGGCGATCCGCTTCCTTCTTACTGAACACATCCGCAAATGCCTGATACGGTTTTGGAATTCTGGTGGAGAGAGGAGACATAGTGACACTGTGTACGGGCGTGATTTTACAGAGACAGCAATTTTTACAGTCCTCACCCCAAGACACGATTTGAGCAGTTCTCCAGTCTATCACCGGATTGTGTTTCTGGAGCCAAGGAAATCCGATCACAACAGGACAGGAAGGAGATGTGATTATGTTGAAGTTCAAGACTTCTTGATGCAGTGCTCCTACTTGAAAGGTAACGGCCTCTGTCTCATGTGTAACTGTGGAAGGGCTTAGAGGTCTGCCATCAATTGCCTCCAATGTCAATGGTGTATGTTTCTTGACCTGAGGTATGTAATACCGGGTGACAAACTTGGAATCGATGAAATTACCGGCAGCACCGGAATCGATGAGTACCTCTACGTTAACCCTGGTGTTTTCCCAACATAACGAGGCAGGAACCGTCATGCGTTTCATCTGGTGTTCAGGAGAGATACAAAGAACACCCAGAGTAGGTCCCCTGATCCTACCTAGGTGCGGGCGTTTCCCGGCTTGTTCGGGCAATACCTAGCGAAATGTCCCCTACCTCCGCAGTACAAACAGAGGCCTTCACTACGACGATGAGACTTTTCTTGCTCAGTTAAGGAGGTAGCACCCAATTGCATAGGTTCCTCCGGATCTAGGCTCTGGGGCGTGGAGTTGGAGAATCGGGGGGCTAGCCGTATAGGGGGTTTCCTTTGTTTCTCCTTTTGTGATTGTCGCTGTCTGAGGCGGAGATCTATGCGTGATATGAATAATATAAGATCCTCTAGGTCCTCAGGCATTTCTCTGGCTGCTAATTCGTCTTTTAACTTATCAGATAGGCCATGCATGAATGCAGCCACTAGGGCTTCGTTGTTCCAACCAAGTTCAGCTGCTATCGTTCTGAATTCTATGGCGTAGTCCGATAAGGAACGGGAGCCTTGTTGGAGGGACATGAGCGATGCGGAAGCTGTGGCCTCACGGCCCGGCATGTCGAAGATTCTTTGCATGGTAGCCACAAAGTCACGGTAGTTATTGATTAAAGGCGACTCTTTTTGCCAAAGAGGTGAAGCCCAGGCTAGGGCTCGGTCTGTTAGGAGTGAAATAATATAGCCGATGCGGGCTCGGTCAGACGGGAACATAGAAGGCATCAGCTCAAACTGGATCGCACATTGATTAAGGAAACCTCTACAGGTGGTGGGATCCCCTCCATAACGGGGTGGAGGTGGTAGGCGTAACGGTATAGCCGCAGCGGGCGGTGTGGTGACTTGTGGGTTAACAGGAGGTGCAGCGGTACCTGACACTGGATCAGTGCGTGTGAGGAGAGTCTGCAGGGCTTGCGCCAATTGATCCATACGATGGTCCAGTCCTTGCATTCTTGCCTCCTGTGACCGAAACAGCTGATCCATTTCTGCGGGATCCATTAAATGGCCCTTGTGTACTGTAACAATCCGACAGGAGACGGGTCCCGTATGCAGAGTGGTGAGCTATCCGGACAAGTAGTTGTAGGAGGAATAGTGGGACAGTAGCGGAACAGTTCAAATAGCAAAAACAGGTCACGGTCCAAGGTCAAGGCAGGCAGCAAACAGGCAAAGTTCAAAAAGCGATCCGAAGTCAATCCAGGCGGCGATCAGAGAGTAGTCAGGAACAAAGCAGGAGTCAGAAAACCAGAATATCAGATATATAGCACACTGAGACAGTGATAGCGTATGTACCACACAAGGGCTCAGATTAGAGTGAGCAGTGGGTTTAAATTTGGTGCCAGACAGCTGCAGGCAATAATCAGCCAATCAGATAAAAAGCGGGAGGACCCGCCCCCTAGCGTGACGTATGCAGTTGCTGGGTAAGGATTTCTGGCCGCCATGACAGCGTGCACGTGTGTGCACCTCCATAGCACCGAGGACTGCAGCAGAGGAGCTCCCTGGACGGACCCGCCGGCGAAAGGTAACAGGAGGCAGCTTAGGTGTACAGAGGTTACAGAGCAGACTGCAGCATCAGAGCTGGAAAATAGCAAAGTCGATCAGGCTGGAGAACAAGGAGCACAAGGGTTTCCAAAAAATGATGTCACGTTAGGCCAGGAGGTCAATGAAAATCAGACAGCAAATGGGCTCATGAAAACTTCGATAAACAAGCTGAGATTGAAACCAAAAGGGGCTTGGGTCACACGTAGGTCAAAAGGTATTGGTAGAGGTAACAGATAACCGGGCAGGTAGGGACACAAGACAAGGGAAATCAGGTTCAAGGAGTACAGAACATTAGGTCACACTGGTGCAGGCACACAATATAACTGAGCACCTGTCCATAGGTGTTCAGGGCTTATTTAGGATGTACCTAGTCTCTGGGCATGCTCAAGTTGAAATTGGGTCATGGGGCCTTTAGGAGTCCCCCAATTGGTAGGAGCAAAATGCGATTACATGTTGTGCACCCCATCATCAGGATGATCCAGAGGGCAAGACCTGAAGCCTACCTCCAGCTGCAGCATGGAGCGAAGCAAATGGGAGAACCCTTGTGTGATGGGCACCTAAGCTCCCACCATGGAGGTAGGAACAGTAACACTAACATGCAAGCTTGCTCTAACATCAACTCCACAACTCACATACATTATACACACCATACAGTAACACTTACTCTAACACCATGCACCTTGGTGCAATTCACCCCAGCACCTGCCTTAGCATACTCATGGTGTGTTTCTGAATGCAGGTTGTGTGTAGCAGATCATATGCTTCTCTAGATAGCTGAGTTTTTAGTGAGCATATAAATCAAGAATATGTATTTTAAAGTCTAGTAAACTGCAGTAGGCAATTTAAGTTGTTTTTAATGCTTTTTAAGGCACTTGTACAATAATGATTCTATCTATCCAGTTGAGTGAGGTATTTTATAGAGGAATCATTAATTTTTTACACATTTTAATTTAAACTTTTAAAGATGTGGAACACAAATGTACCCATATACAGTGACAAATGGATTTGCAATTCAAACAGGGACACTTGGGAGATAGGTCATTTTACATATATATATATATATATTATTATAGATAGTAGTGATTTGGGGGGGAAACAGGTATTGGAGAAGTCAAGACCAGTATATATTCAGCATACACAGTGTATTCAGGACAGCACCTTAATTTATAATTCAGTCCCACACTGTTCCTTGTTTGTTGGCAAGGGGAGCATTCTGAAATATATTAATCATGTTTATCCTGAATATTGTGGGTTGTTCAATATAAATGTGGATTTGAATACAGATATGGTTTGGATAATAATGTAGCGATAAATAGCACAGGCAAATGTTAAACTGTTAACAATGTCACGAATAGTACACAAGCTGCACTTCCGATGCATACTTTATGGCTACAGAAGGTGACAGAACTGTTTAGTGCAAGTTCTTCTTTTGTCTAATTGCCGCATATTTCATTATGTCATGATACCCAGTACAATTGACGGTTTCTTTTTGATGTACATAAATCCCTCTTACTCTATTTCATGATGTCCCTCTTCTCTAGGAACTCATAATGTTTGCTGAATATAAATTTGCCACAGTGTTTTACATCCGTAAAAGTCACAATATGGTATAGAAGCAACAGAAAATGTATTTAAAAATGAAAATTCATTAATCTTCTAAATACCTAGTGTAAACATAATCCATTGGTCATCTAGATCAGCGGTTCCCAACCTTTTTGGCACCAGGGACTGGTTTTGTGGATGACAATTTTTCCACAGACCGGGGGCGGGGTGTTTTGGGTTTGATTCAAGTGCATAACGTTTATTGTGCATTTTACTTCTATTATTATTATTAATATATTTATTATCTTTCTATTATTATTAACATATGTATTATTATTTATAATACTCCACTTTCATTCTCTCACTTATTCTCACTCATATTCCTTTCTACCCCCCTACTCACTATCTACCCTCTCCCCCCTTCTCACTATCTACCCTCCCACTTACCACTAGGTTATACAGAATTAAAAAAAACACAGATCATTAACATCAATCCCAGACATTACTTAGACCTGACCCATATGAAGGCCCACACTCCCTTATTTAGCGTTTTTTCAGGCATTGTGTCCAAAAAAGGGAAAGGTGGGAAATTACTTTATAATTCCAAAGGCAAGCTTATGAAACTTTGAATATATCCGTATTTATATACATTTGCATCAACTACCAGGTAAGTATGGAACAGTAACACATTAAAAATATAATGTGGAACCAACACTACTACAATTAGGGAGGGCAGGTGGTTGTTACCACCAGCTGTGATAAGGAAGCATAAACTTACATTTATTCCTGTAGCTTCACCTCTACAATTTACCTTTTTTATGTTCTCCTTATTTTTCTATAGATTGTTGACACTGTTGAATGTGTATATAAGCCTAATATTGATAGCCAGGCTACAGGTCATTCAGATCCCTAACTCATGCTGCCCTTTTTATTTATCATTGATCAATTTCTCCATCATTAAATGCTAAATTTCTATAGGCCAAAAGTAAACTAAATAAACATTTTCTGTATTCTTTTATGTCATTAAAACAATACATACATTTCAGATAAAACTCTCACCGTCTAAAATAAAATGCAAACTGAGGGGTTAATGCTTCTGTATCCTTCAGTGAAACCTTCATATGCCAGCACTAAAATAACGTTTGCAAATGAGAGCAATTAAATATAATTGAGACTGAAACTTGCCTGTAAATGGAGTAAGCATTATTTACAGCCAGCAATTACTTAGCACTAACTACTGAGATTAACCAAGAAGTGTATCAGGGATATAGAGGAAACTATCCAGTGTTTAGAGGATCGAGCATTTTATAGCAACAATTTTCATTAAGGAAAAATGAAAAGTAGACAAAATGTGAAGCCACTATGCATTTATGGAATTCATTTATACGCATGGCAGATACATAGAGCATGTTATGACATACAATTGTGGCTGGTATGTTATATATGCCCTATGCAGTTTAGGTCTGAGTTTGGTCCTGCTTCCTTATATATATTCTAAAACCATAGGCAGACTATGAGTCTACAGCTCATATATGACATGTACTTACTTGCTATCATATTAGACATCCTAGTCATACCTCCTCCACGTGCTGAGCTCCTTAGGCAGCAACCTATATCACTTTTATGATAGGGTGAGAACTGTTATTTGCAGAGATGCTGTGGAACCTTGGACACCATGTATTTAATCACTTCTATTTCCCCCCCAAAATAATAATGCATCACTATCACGGAGAGTGTGACCTGTCGTGAAGAAAGGGCTCAGAGTGAGGTAAAAGGCAGAGGGAGTGAATGTGTGTGCATATATATTTCTTAGTGTATATTCTATATGGTGTTAGAAGGTGTATGTCTATGCTGTGTGTGGTGTTTGAGTGTGTTAGTGTATGGGCCTACTATGTGTATGTGGGTGTTAGCTTGTGTATGTGTCAGTGTATGGTGTTAGCATGAGTGTGTGTGTCAGCCCATGGTGTCAGGGGCAAGCCCAGGGTTAGTGATAAGAAGGAGGTAGGTCGTGTTCATATGTATGTATAAGTGTATTGTGTTAAAGTGAGTGAGTGTTACAGTGAGTTTGTGTGTTAGTACTGGCATAGTATTGACATATTGGAGGGATTTCAGAGAAGGTCTGCCAAGATTGAAAATATTTTGTAGGATAAAAATTATCAGGAAGGGCTAAGGGATCTCAATATGTATAGCTTGGAGGAAAGAACAGAGATAGGAGATGTGACACAAACATCTAAATACTTAAAGGGACTTAACAAAATATAGGAGAAATATTAGAATAAGGTCATAATCCAAAAACTAGAGAGTCAGAGGTTTAGATGTAATGTAAGGAAGTTTTACGTTACTGAGAGGATGGTAGATAAATATAATTGCCTCCCATCAGGAGTGGTACATGCTTATAAGGTGAGGGAAATTAAACATGCATGGCATAGACGTAAGGTTATCAGAAAAAAGACTAAAAAATGATTAAGATGTGAGTCTTTACATAAGAAACAATGGCCAGACTAGATGGGTGATATGGTTCTTATCTGGTGCCAGATTCCATGTTTCACGCCTTGAATATTTTGGTAGCAATAAGTAAATGCAATATTTTAGTGTTCATTTAGAAATATTAGTTACAATATATCTGAATACAGCATGTTCTGGTAGAAAAAAACAGCTACACAATAATGATATTATTTAACCTGACTCCCAAATTCTTGAATACTAGAACAAGCATGCCAAAAATGAGTGATTGTTGCAGTTTCAGAATATCCCCTCCAGCATTGGTTAGAAATGAAAAAACATCTTGGGTAGTCTCAGGGGTACCGGAAAACACATCTTAAGACTCCTCTAATCATCTTCTCAGCTGCATACTATCCTCATGTTATGGTTCTGCCCTCCAACTAAGCATAAAAGGAAGCTGTCAAAAAGTCACAGATTGAAATACACTTATTATAATTTTAACCTGTATTACATTGAATACATGTGCAAATGTCAATATGGCGATTACTGAATAATGATATCTAAATAAAGGCTCCGAGGCATGGAAATCAAAGCAAACAGTCTAAAACACTAACTAATTGTTAAGCTTAACCAAAATATATGAAGCTACTTATCAAACATAAGCTTGAAGTGATTACATTTAGCCGACTGGCTGGGGTCCCTTAGAGTACTCGCAGAGGATAATGTCCTCTGCACGGTGGGTATACTCACCAGGGGCCCAGCCCATGGCCAGTCCTGTCCTTAGCAACTTGTGCTAGTGCCACTCCACAGCGGCAGTCAAACATCTCCTCCATGGTATGACCTTTATCTCTGCTGATTAGTTTCTACACATGGAAAGCAGGAAAGCTCACTGAGCCATCACTGGAACTGACTGTTTATCACATGACAATGCCAGGGCCGCCTTTAACCCAGGGAAAAGGTGTAGCCACACTAGGTCCAGTCATTCCTGAGGGCCTTAAAGCAGCTGCCCCTTAAGTCCAGAGGTTGGCAAGCATGATTGGACTAACCCTGAGGGGGCTATATATGTTATTTACAGTGAGAATGTACAGTATGTATAAGTGTGTTTGTGTGAGTAAGGTGAGGTATGGTGGTGGGAGGGAGTATTTATTAATAAATGCATCTATGTATATATATTTTAGTCAGAATAAGGGTGTATGTATAAGTGTATTTGTGTGTTAGCATACATATGAATGTGTAAGGGTTTATGTGTGTGGATGAATGTGTAAATGTTTGTGAGCATGAACATATAAGTGTGCATAAGCATGTGTATGTGAGCAATAATGTGCACGTGTGTTTGTGTGTGAGCAAAAATGTGTTTGTGTGTTTATATCAGCATATACACTCACTGGCCATGTTTTAGGTATACCTGTTCAATTGCTTGTTAACACAAATAGGTAATCAGCCAATCACATGGCAGCAACTCAATGCATTTAGGCATGTAGATGTAGTCAAGACAACTTGCTGGAGCTCAAACCGAGCATCAGAATGAGGAAGTGACTTTGAACGTGGCATGGTTATTGGTGCCAGACAGGCTAGTCTGGGTATTTTAGAAACTGGTGATCTACTGGTATTTTCACACACAACCCTCTCTAGGGTTTGCAGAGAATGGTCCGAAAAAGAGAAAATATCCAGTGAAGAAAATGCCTTGTTGATGTCAGAGGAGAATTGGCAGACTGGTTTGAGATGATAGAAAAGCAACATTAACTCAAATAACCACTCGTTAAAACCAAGGTATGCAGAATACCATCTCTGAACACACAACACGTCAAACCTTGAAGCTGATGGGCTACAGCAGCAGAAGACCACACCGGGTGCCACTCCTGTTCTTAGCACCACTCCACTGGGTACTAAGAACAGGAAACTGATGCTACAATTCGCACAGGCTCACCAAAATTGGACAATGGAAGACTGGAAGAACATTGCCTGGTCTGATGAGTCTAGATTCCAGCTGAGACTTTCAGATGGCAGGGTCAGAATTTGACAAAATTAAAGCATGGATCCATCCTGCCTTGTATTAAAGGTTCAGGCTGGTGGTGGTGTAATGATGTGGGGAACATTTTCCTGGCACACTGGGCCCCTTAGTACTAATTGAGCATCATTTAAACACGACAGCGTACCTGAGTATTGTTGCTCACCATGCCCATGTTTCTTGTACATGATAATGAGTTCACTGATCTCAATCCAATAGAGCACCTTTGGGATGTGGTGGAACGGGAGATTTGCATCATAGATGTGCAACAGACAAATCTGCGGCAACTGCGTGATGCCATCATGTGCATATGGACCAAAATCTCTGAGGAATGTTTCCAGCACCTTGTAGAAAGTATGCCATGAAGAATGAAGGCAGTTCTGAAGGCAAAAGGGATCCAACCCGATACTAGCAAGGTGTACCTAATATAGTGGCCAGTAAGTGTATATATGTGTGTGAGCATGGATGTGTGTGTGAGGGAGCGTGTGCCAGTGCGTATGCGTGGGGGCCAAGTGGATGATGGGCTTTACTGCCTCCCTGGCGCACAAGGTGCCCACCTTCCCCTGTCAACAATCTGTCCATACACAGTCACCAGTGTCTGCCACCAAACCACTGGACTGCCCACCGATGGAGCAGCAGGGCCGGTTGGAAGATACCTCTAACCAGCCAAAAATACAGCAGTATTTACATGCACAGATGGCCCTGGGGAAAAATAAAGAGAAAATAAAGAGATAAAGAAGAAAAAAAGCTAGAGAAAAAGAATGATAATGACAAAAATGGAGAAATGTGATAAATAAAAAGGATATAGATCCTCCTAGACAGTTGGCTGAAAGGGGATCAAAGAAAAGGGGAGGGGTAAAAAGAGAAATGGGAGCAAAAGAGATAATAAGAATCTCGATGCTGGTGCAAGTCCTATGTCTGCAATAAGGGTGCTGGACAAGTCCTGTAAATGCAATCTGGGTATTGGGGCAAATCATAAGTGTGCAATCTGGGTGTTGGGCAAGTCCTATGTATATGTATGCTTGCGACCTGTGATTTCAACCTCCAATTTAAGGTTTCTATGCAATATTCAATTGATCCATACTTCTTGATGCTGAATTTACATGTGGTTTTCTTATGTCTTATTCAGTTTTTTGGTGTTGGGATCGAGGGTGTGATTGCATGTTAGGCAGTTTGCTCAGTACAATCAATATTAAAGAAAGCCCTGGGCAATGCCAAACATTGGAGATAAATTGAAAATATATCATTGGAGAAAAATCCATCCCCCATGGAAGTGACTGTGGTGTTGGAATGTCTATGACTGTAAAGACTTTGGTAAAGCCTGCATAACATCTAATTCAGTGGCATAAAATGTCTGATTTAGATGTAGAATAGTGCCTTTTTATACTACAGTCCCTGTGAATTTGAAATGTTAAATTGCCACTGTTATAATTTTGGCTCTATGTGCCTCTTCAGGGTGTTTAGATTTTTTTACGGTTCTGTTTTAAGCCAGGATAATATGATATCCTCATTATATATCTTAGTAGAAGCTGAAATTCTAGAATTTTTTCCAATTGATTTCAAGGTAGCTTTTTCTTTTTTTTTAATATTTGCAAATAATGTTTACACGATTCATTGACTTGAACCCACGATTTCAAGAGGTTTACACATTGACAAACCATAAGAAAGTGTAAAGCTAAAACGCAGCCTTGTGCATAAAAACATTAAAATACTTAAGTTAATTTACCTTTATGAGTGATTTATATAGTTCACATTATAATAAAAAGGTACACATTTAGCACAAAAAAACCCCAAATGAAATGGCATAACGAATTCTATCGATAACTAGAGCTATTTGACCAAAAGTACCTGGACACCTGACCACCACACCTATATGAGGTTGTGGGACTTGTTGGGGATGTGCAGAAATGATTAAAAGCAATGAATTAAAGAAGAAAAAAAACAAAAAAGAGAAAAGGACAGGAGCCAATGAGAAATGTGGGAAGGAGGAACAGAAACAGGATGGGTTAAAACAGGGGGAGTGAGTGACAGGATCATCTCATTACAAAGGACTAGGGCTTGTATTTAAAGGCAGGGATTGTAGCACTGAGTCTCGGAGACAGCTCACAGATCTACCAGCACAGAGGAGCAGTGTGACACCAGCTCACACAGGTACAGTAAGGACTACCATGCCAATTCTATCTATGCAGGTGGCTGGGAATGGGGTGGCAGGAAGCATCTTTAACTCTTTAGTGGCCAGGGCAACTTCAGCTTTAATGCAAGCTAATTCAAAAACATTTCTGTATTAATAGCAACATTAATAAACCTTTTTATTTCTGTAGAATGTTCTAACATAGAAGCCAGACTAATTTTATGTGTAGAGATACCCTACATACTGTATATACTATATCAATAAATTATATTGCCTTATTAATGACATTGGATTTATTTTCTTTTGATATTATAATATAAGTAATATATCCTAATGTAGTATCCTTAACTATATACTGTTATACATCTATGTTTAAGTAAAACATTAGTTTGCGTTATATACATTTTTGCTTTATTATTTTTGGAAACAGACATGTTTTTTATGCAGCTAAAGACATATAGAAAGCACAAAATACCATTGATTGTTTTTCATCATATAGTTGAAAGTTTTTCTTCTTCTTTTATCTTCATTTCTGATGGAAAGCAAATAGCAAAAGCAGATCAAAGACATTACAAATTATTACAAAAATATAATAGAAAATAACTAAATATAAAAGACTGTATTAAAAAGCAAAATGTAAATCAGATTTTAATAGAGTAATTGGTTTGAAAAAAAACCAAGTAAAACCTCATGATAAAATCTCAGTGTAAAGATTGTGTTTTATTTAGAGATTTTTTTTTTTAGATTTACAGTTTTGTAGATTAGAATTTGTAACACTAAATTACAAGTGCTATTACATTCTACACTCATCTGGTTTTTAAATAGTTTAGTGCATTATTCCAGAAAAAGTTTCCTAGCTAAAACATTTGTATGCAGAGAGCTGAATGAATAGCATGGTGGATAGAAAAGGCACATGAAGGAGCAAGACAAGTTAATAAAATTTAATATTCTAACAAAAAAGCTGATGACATTTTATAGCAACAGTGGCATTAAACACATAAATAAATATAAGATTAACTTAAGATGTTATAACAGGGGAGATGTCCAGGAGAAATAGGTTATATTGATTGAAATAGGCTTACAAGTTCACAATTCAATGTTACTAATTGACTTGTAATGAAATAAGAAACAGTAGTTATATTAGGTATATACTCTGATAGATGGAGAATCTTAAGTTAAATATGGAACTCTGTACAAGAGTCATGCCTAACACTGGGAAAATATTTCTCTTATATGAAGAGTGGGCTTAAAAGAAAAAAGGGAGAGTAAGAGAAGTAGGGAAGATAGGTCAAGATAGATAGATAGATAGATAGATAGATAGTAGATTGTCTAGTGCTGTACTACTTAACAAGAGCAGAAACAATGTTTATCTGATGACATAGTTATATTAACTGATATTCCTATATGTATCTGCATTTAATTGTATGGTTTCTATCCTTGTCATTGTTTGTCCTGAGACTTTATTCATGCTAATGTGACACTTTATTTGTGCTAATGTGACAATATGTCATATGCATTCTGAGGCAGAGATCAGAAGTGTAAGCCCAACACAAATGCCAGGCACCTTTGGCTACCATAGGAATTCATGTTCAGTCAATAGTTATTTGTGAAATGTTCATCATGACAGCATCTTTACATGAAAGAGGAGTATACTCTTTTGCAGACTAACAACATTTCCACCTCTTTCTGTTCAAAGTCCTGCTTAAATGTTGACTGTTTAGCAACCTGTTGTTGAGGTGTGTTGGTTCTGGCAATAATCAAGTTGGTGATAGCAGTAGTGAGGGAATATAATAGATAGGGGAAAGAGAAATAAAAAGTTATGAAGTTTAGTACTTAAAGAGTAAAAGATAATGTGGACGCTGTCTCAATGCAAATGCTTTGGCCAATGCAATATGTAAATTGCATACATATATAATCAGCCATAACATTATGACCACTTGCCTAATATTGTATATAATATATATATATATATACACCGGTATATATACATATACAGTAATGTGCATTAGGAGGTATAGTAATGGTCACCTGAGACTCTTAATATTACCTGTCCCTAGACACTGCTCGGCACACACTCAAAAAGACAACTGTTGCACCATTTTGAAAATGAGGAATTCTGCTATTGGCCTCGCAATTCTTTTCCTGATGGTGGTAAGAACAAGTCGTGGAAGCTGTGGGGAACCCCAGGAGTCTCAGAGTTCTAGTGCGCAGCTCAAGGTAGGATGCACTACATACATTTGTTGATGTTACGACTTTTTTGACTACTACAGCTGTCCAGAGAAGTCCTGAGATCTTCTGATTTGAGTGCCCTTTCACTTCAGTAGAAGAAATTTGAAATTTGCTCTGGAAGCGTCCACTATTTAAATTCAGAATTGCAAACCTAATACTGTCAATTCTTTCCAGAATCTCTATAAAAGGGAAATATAATTATTATACATCAAAAGCAACCTAATTTCTATGTATTACATTTGATTCAAACAATTGACTCATTAAACATGTAAGCGTTATTGCAATTAAAATAAATACAATAACTTAATAACCAGTAGTTTTATGAAGACGATCCAAACTAAATGACTGCCTAAATGCCAAATACTATTGTATAATACAGAAGCAAACATTGTGTAGTCCTGCCTCGGCCATTGGGATTATTTGTTGGAATTAATTTTACAGACACAATGCTACAGTCTAGTGCTAAGCAACCAGTGGCTTGTCTTGTTACAAGCAATAGCATTTAGTTGTGTTAGTTATAAACCAGCTATAAAATTACAGGAATTACAAAGGATACAGCTGGAACTGGGTCCTTTAACTAAGGGGTCCCTAACTTATTTGCATCTCCACATCCCTGGTGTCAAGCAGACACAGCAGGCACTTTCTGTCAGTGACAATATGCATCTTAACCCTACACCATCACTGAGAGCAGCCCACCCAGAGAAAAGATACATGGGCAATGAAGGACACCTAAGGTACTTGGGTGGGAGTAGCTACTGTAACGACAGGTGGGACAGATAGGTGGTACCTTTCCACATTTCCGTCCTCTCATATGAAGCTGCTTAACTAATTATATGTTGATAAATAAGACTTGATTGTTTCATTCATCTTCATTTGCATGTGATTTCAGAACTGCTGCTTTCCAGTTGCAGCATGTTTACTTATTTTTCCACATTTTACAATCACGTCAGTAGTTGCACATCTTTAAACAGCATTATATACTGAGTGCAAGCACTGCCTATATTTCTTTCCCAAGCTAAACGAGAGGCTAAAATAATTTGCACACCTACCTGCAAATGGATTAGATGAGTGTATTTGGAACTGATTCACGCGTTTCCACTAACTGCACGCTGTATGTCACCATTTCACATCCCACTATTATGTACCATATTAACATTTAAAATGTCTCAATTCAGATTTTTAACTGAGAAGGGAATGTTTTCACACCTTCCATATCATTTGGTGTCTTGTTATCTCAAACTGTCTACCAGCGTCTCTCTGTACCTTAGACACCTTCTCCCTACCTGGTTGGTTGTTTGTCTTTCTGTTCAGGGTGACATTTTAGGACAGTGGTTAATAATGCTTCTTGGCACTCAAAAGGTTAATTCTTTAACTGCACCCCTAATAGCATCATTGCTTTGCTGAATCCTATAACACAATAAGCTAACATAATTTGAGAAAAAAAGAAATGATATGAAGCAAAAATAAATATTTTGTTTATTCTTCCCTGCATTAGCCCCAAATGTAATGAGGTCTGTGTACATAGAAATATTTCCTAAGACACACAAAACACGTCAAATGCCATTTATTAATTTCATATCGCATTCTGTTTAGATGTGGCTTATGCAGAGACTAATTATTTTATCAAAGAGACAATTTACAATATTTGGATGCGATACATTTACCCTGTATTACCGTATATATTTATTATTATACTGTTGCACAATTACGTGTGTTCCTTTTTAAGTGTTATCGTTATGTACACCTTATATACAAAAAATGTTCCATTCACACAGTAGAGACACATTCTCTGTTATGTTTGATAGACTAGATCATGATCAGCACTTCACAAGATTAACAGTGTTATTCATTAGATTCTGCTATAGAATTGGGTGACAACATTTCAGTATAACTTGGGGAAACTACTATATTCCATGTCAGACGTCACCAAATGCAACATTACACATAAACGTGCAGAGTGTCCAAAAGCACTGCCAGGTTCTGCAGAGCCTTGGAATTTGATGGCGACTTTGCGTTTTACTTGATGGTGAAATAAAAATTGTGTAGTTAAATTGTGCAATAAAGAGAAAATAAATACATTCAGATGCATTCCAACAAAGACGTGAATCATTTACATGATCTCCAGTGAATATGGCTGTTTCTCTGGGTCAAAATTTTAACTAGTAACTCTTGATCGACTTAGACTTGACTCCGATTCTGTCTTGCATCTGCAGATCACAATATTGCTGCTTCATTTATTTGCATATATATTAGCTCCTTAGTCCAGACCAATTCATTTGTGGCTAGAATCCATTTGGGTGTCTGTGTTTTTGCTGTTTCTTGTCCAATTCACATAATCAATTTTCCAATCTTGATTAGACGTTTACCACTAGAATATAAATGCCCTATCTAATTCTAACATTCATACTTTAGAGTATTAGATTATGTTTGGCCTCAATTCCATCAGTAGTTAGTAGCAAAAATGTAGCCACTTTTACTTGCTCTGGGATTATTGTTACTGTTTTTGATAATTCGGAAATTTGCATTTTCATTACAAAAACTAGAAAAAATACCCGTGATCGGAGCATTCTAGAACATTTAGATACTGGTAATGTGAAAAAATAGGTTTTATACAGTATATACCTCACCCAATCACCCCATTTAAAAAAAAGAAAGAAAAGACAGGTGGGTGCTTGTCTGTCCATGTTTCAATTATTTTACATGGTAATATTGTATATTAATTTGTAATCCTTGCCCTCTGCTTGGCTTTCCAAAGTAAAATGTTCCAATAAAAAAGCCCAAAAGCCTACAAAGAGGACCATAAAAAGGATTAAAGAAAGTATGCATAACTCATTTAATAAATATGCATGGGCATGCATTATTTGTGGGCATACTATATGTGTGTAAATATAAACATACATAAAAATATGTTGTAGATACTTAAATACACAATGGTTTTTTTTCCCGAAAGTTTAGTGTCCTAATCAGTGCAATTCTTTATTCGATGCACCTAATATTTCAACATGACAAGGCTATTCACCTACAGTCCTACATGACACCTGCTTCAGGCCTCATAAAGTATTGGCCCGTGGCAAGCTCCACCTGTGCTGTCCCTTAGCTTAATCATATCACCTATACTTATAACAATGCCTCCTGTGCCGTCTGTGTGGCCCTTCTCCTGGATTTCGCAAAGGTATTTAAGGTAGTCTTAACGGAGACTATGGTGGCTCTTATGGCATCCCAATGGGCAATTGTCGTGGACCCCTAGGGTCATCTTGGGAAAAACTCACCAGAGCCCTTTGCATTCTTGTGGCCTATTGAGTTTCATAGAAGACCATTTTCTTTAACACAAGTTGCACAATTTGCAACAAAGAATCAAGCTGTTACTTGTGATTTTCTAGTTGTACCTAGGTCAAGGATTCAATGAAATCAAATGAAACTGAAGTTCCAGGTGTTAAATCGGTATTCAGAATATATTTACACTGCCATTGCTATCATAAGAACCATGACAGGTAAATTATTCATCAGAGCAGCGTTTCTATGGATCAAACCCATTGCAATTCTAGAAATAGCAGTATGACTCAGCTTCTATTACCCAAACTCATTTATGTGATAGTATGTTGTCATAAACAAGTGAGGCCACTTAACCAAATCTCATGGATTTAAAAAGGCTGGGATTTTACAATTACATTATTGTGCCTTGTTGAATGTGTCAAGTGGTTATAAATCAGGTTCCATCTTATTTCATAAAAATAGATATAGATATAAATAAAAACGCATCAGATAAAAATAATATTCCTACCCTACATAATACCTTTATATGCTTTATATCTGCCATAAGGTCATGTGCAGGTAAAATAATATTGTCTCAAAATGTGGATACAAGCAGTTGGCACTTATATGAACAGTCATGACAAAAAGCTTTTTACATTACTGTTCCTTTATCATCCACCATCCATCCTCTCTACAACACTACCCGTTTAAAATAATCACGTGGAAAAAGTAAAGCACAATATTTAACTTTTACTATTACTTTGTCTCGTTTCACCTATACTGACCATTTGGGGCTAAAGACAAATGCCCATTGGGCCACGAGGCCAGTATGTGGCACCGTAAACAATAAAAATGCCCATTTAGGGAATAAACTGCAAATGAAAAGGATCCCTACCTGGTTTTTCATTATGAAAGTAACCTTTCTTTATATTTACTTGTTAATCTAAAGTGGAGTGGATGTCACGGAAAGCGCTGCCATATTGCCCTGAGTTACAGTTAGGGCAAAATGATGACGCTTTTGGCGATATCTTCTCCCCTGATTGGAGGAGCAGAGAGAGGATATCACTGGAAGTGCAGCCATTTTGGAGGAAGTTCCCTTTGGATTGTGTCTACAGAGATGTGGTAGAAGATTGAAGATAGCAGATTGAAGATAGCTAGATAGAAGTGGTTAGCAGAAGCGGAAGTGTTCAGCAGAGAGGGTAGGGAAACATTTAGAGAGCGTGAGAGAGTGAATGAGGATGAGAGTAAGCGAGAGTGTGAGTGAATGTGGGCTCATGAATTTCTGACAAATTCTGAGCTTTTTGCTTGTTTTCATTTTTCATCTGATTTGTGGAGGGTATATGAATTTAAATGTCCAAGTCTAATATCTATCTCTCGATCTATCTCTATGTGTGTGTTTGTAACGTAATCTAACTATAATTTAGGTAGCATGGGTACATATCAAACATATCATAACTCCAGTTGTCAGCATTTAAAGACATTATCACAAAAATAATCTGAAAATATCTCTTAGAACATACTGATTGACAAGTCTATAATAATCAGGGCCTAATTTACATCATATTGATTTACAGGTTTGACATATCTACACTATATTTATATATTCAGTGAGTGTTATTTTTTAGTTTTTCTGTTAAAAAATAATGACGATTAATATAACACAATATAAAATTAGAATGTATGCAAAAAACATGATTTATTTTGATGAGCCTAACCAAAATGGAGGTTATAACAGGTGTATTAAATAAATACCTTAATTCGTATTGAGAAGCTAATTGTGCTTTTTGATAAGTATTCTGCAATGTATTGGCCCACTTATGTTGCCACTGTTTCTTTGGTAACCTTCAAACGTATTTTAAGTAACTACTATAGCGTACAACCTGATATTACAATATGATGTTTATAGTATTATTATACAGTCTGAATACTTGTGTAAACATTTTATTTGTATATGGTGCATTCTGCCAACCAACAAATATTAAAACAACTCTTGAGAGTCAGCAGTTCTAGTAGCTCTATATTAATTAACTCAGGTATACTGCAGAGAGCACAGTGTTGCTTATTTTTTTAATAACTGTACCGTAATTACTTTATTTTTAAATGGTATGGTAAATGAAAGTGACTTGGCTACCAAATGCAAACTTGGCGTTCACATCAGTGCAAAAAATGCACCCCATGTACTGTTGTAACATTTTAATCTCCCATATTGAACTTTTAAAAACATTAGTAATAAATGCTTTGCCCTAATCTTCTCGTGTTGAGATGATGCACCCAAGCATGCTTTTTGGCTGGTCATTTAATGCTCTTTATGTAAAAGATTTTATAGCTGTTACTGAGTTACTGTATGAAAATAAATTGGCATAGTGATCGTGCATTGTAGTAATTCCAAGAGGTTGCCCAGGACCTTAGAGTATCATGGATTGCCCTTCTATAATATTTTCGCATGATGGCCTCTGCCAATAACATTACAACATGAAAAGTGTAGATCCCAGCTAAGGAGTAGCTCAGTAAATGCTGTTTTTTATTTTTCATCTGTTCTCTAAGATGTTCTCTAAGATCTTCTTACTCCATTTGATGAGCAAGCTACTTCCCATCTGTCTGTCAGGATTCCAAAACATTTTATCTTGATGTGATGTTGTGCCACAATTGCCACTTACCAGGCTTTTTGTAAATAATTAACAAGGTTAATGAATTACGAATTATTTGACCTTATTTTTAACTAGAATAGAATAAGGTATTCCAAAAAATACATTGATTTCTGTTATCCATATTAAATGCTATATATTTACAATTAGAATATAAAAAAATATTTACTGTACACTACATTCCTCTTCCAAGGACTTGATATAATTGTAATGGTAATGTAATTTAAGTTCAACACAAGCATTTCAATTTGTAGCATGTTACAGTGAGAGCAGTGAAATTAAGGAATTAACAGAACATTTCGTGTCCTCAAAGTTGATGTTAGAAGCAGGAAAACTGGGCATGCTTAAGGATCTCAGTGACTCTGACAAGGGCCAAATTGCGATGGCTAGATGACTGGGTCAGAGCATCTCCAAACCTGGAGCACTGGTGTTTACTGACCACTGCAGTGGTCAGTACCTATCAAAAGTGATCCAAGGAAGGTAAAGCGGTAAACCAGCGACAGGGTGATGGGCAGCCACGGCTCATTGATGCACATGGGGGGGCAAAGGATGGCCCCTGTGGTCAAATCCAACAGACAAGCTGCTGTAGCTTAAATTACTGAAAAAGTTAATGCTGGTTCTGATACAAAGGTGTCAAAACACACAGTGCATTGCACTTTGTTGCATATGGGGCTGCAGACTAGTCAGGGTGCCCATGCTGACCCCTGTCCACTGTTGAAAGCGCCTACAATGGGCTTGTGAGCATTAGAACTGGACCACGGAGCAATGGCAGAAGGTGGCCTGGTCTGATAAATCACGGTTTCTCTTACTTCACATGGATGGCCGGGTGCGTGTTCATTGCTTACCTGGGCTTTTGGCAATGTTCAGCTGGGAACTGGATGTTACACGTACCACCTACCTAAGACCATGTACACCCTTTCATGGACATGGTATTCCCTGATGGCATTGGCCTCTTTCAGCAGGATAATGCGCCCCAGCCACAAAGCTAAAATGGGTCATGTATGGTTTGATGAACATAACACAGAGTTTAAGGAGTTTACTCCAAATCCCCAGATCGCAATCCAGTTAAGAATTTGTGGCATGTGCTGGACAAACAAGTCCATCCATGAAGGTCCCACCTTGCAACTTACAGGACTTAAAGGATCTGCACACCTTCAGAGATCTAGTGGAGTCCATGCTTTGACGGGTCATTAATGTCTAAACTTTGGCAACAAAAGTGAGTACACCCCTAAGTGGAAATGTCCAAATTGAGCCCCAAATAGCCATTTCCCCTTCAAGTCAAGTCAAGTGACTCGTTAGTGTTACAAGGTTTCAGGTGTGAATGGGGAGCAGGTGTTTAAATTTGGTGAAATCGCTCTCACACTCTCTCATACTGGTCACTGGAAGTTCAACATGGCACCTCATGGCAAAGAACTGGCCTAGGCCTAGGCTATAAGAAGATTGCCAAGACCCTGAAACTGAGCTGCAGCACGGTGGACAAGACCATACAGCTGTTTCACAGGACAGGTTCCACTCAGAACAAGCTTGCCATGGTCGACCAAAGAAGCTGAGTGCACGTCCTCAGCATCATATCCAGAGGTTGTCTTTGGGAAATAGACATATGAGTGCTGCCAGCATTGAAGGGATGGGGGGTTATCCTGTCAGTCTGCATGGCTGTCATGCCAGAAGGAAGCCTCTTCTAAAGATGATGCACAAGAAAGCCCACAGTTTGCTGAAGAGAACAAGATAAACAGATTTGGTTCAGATGGTGTCATGTTTGTGTGGCTGCAAGCAAGTGAGGCGTACAAATACAAGTGTGTCTTGCCTACAGTCAAGCATTGTGGTGGGAGTGTCATGGTCTGGGCCTGCATGAGTGCTGAATAATGGGAGCAGAAAAGAACTGTCAAAAGACCTGCGTAACAAGGTAATGGATTCAGGGATCTCTTGATACCAAGCCAAGGTCATGACAGTAGACAAGAAAGATTTCAGCCACAACTGATAGAAATTGTTCCAGGATGCAACCCCCCCCCACACACACACGTAACACGCTGCTCTGTAAAAAGATAGCATGGTTGTTTCAAGGAGCACCATACAACAATACTTGAACAAAAATGAGGTACATGGTCAAGTTGCCAAAAAGAAGCCTTTACTGTGCCATTGACACCAAAAAACTCCATCACAGCTTTGTGCACACTGTAATTTGTAGTGACGAGACCAAAATAGAGCTTTTTGGTCACAACCATAAGCACTATGTTTGGAGAGGGGGTCAACAAGTCCTATAGCAAAATGAATACCACCCCCACTGTGAAGCATGTTGGTGGCTCACTGATATTTTGGGGGGTATGAGCTTTAAAAGCACAGTGTATTTTTTTAAAAATGACGGCAAGATGAATGCTATCACAAAATACTGGCAGACAATTTGCATTCTTCACCTTTCTCAAGAGTGAAAATAAAATGTTCAACATACCATCAGTAAAAAATATTCGCAGTTGACAAGCAGACATAATAAAGATAATATTTAATAAACCATGTTAAAGGAAGACATTCTAGGTAATCAGCCATCAATTAAAAAGAAAACTTCTAAGATATCTTATTGCTGTTCCTGTTGCCAAATTTCATATGTTTATGTTTCACTCGTTTATATTGCTTTAGCCATCTCAATTTGATTCATAAAATAGAATATTAAATAATAAGCAATTCCTCTCTTTTCAGATAATACAAAGCTTATTTTGCTCACTTGCCGGTACATGCCTTAAGAGAATACATGGAAATTCTCCAGGTTTTGCCCAGAGACTCCAGGTGAAGCACTGCTTCTCCAGGTCTCCACAGTGAATCTCTGGGTCGTGGAAACAGCGTTGAGACTCGCCAACTTACCGCTTACTTCCCTTCCTACCACTTTCACTTTTTCAATGTGTGGGTGTAGCCCCGCATGCAAGGCCAGTGAGCCTTCCTCCGACAGACAGAGGGATCACCCACCAATGTCAGTACACTCACCCACCCACCATCTGACTGGCTTCACTATATGAGATCATTTCTGGTGGCTTTACCCTACTGGCTACATTTTCACAGTTTTATCTTACTCAAGAGGCATGTTGAGGAATCTTTAGAAAGATTGTACCACCACTGACAAACAAAACTCTTATTACTTCTGGTATGTTGCACTGCAGCCTAAAAACAAGTGGAACGACCCCTGCTTCCAGCTCACAAATAAGCTTTGGATGGCCACTAGCATTTAGTGATCACCCAAAAAGACTAGTTGACAACTACTGAACATTATTCTTACAGTCTGAATATTAGCTTCAATAGAACTTTTAGAATATCATATTTATCAACATATCTACAAAATCTATAGGGAATAAAATCCAATTTATAAACAAGCAACTATGAAATTCTCAAAAAAAGATTTTTTTACCGACAACCAAAATAATTTGTCTTATTCAAATATTTGTAAATAGTTTGTAAAAGAGAAAGCCATTGAGAGAAAAGCACACCAAGCGGAATAATTTGTTCGTAAGAAATGTTTGCTTTAGTTAATTTACTTAAAATTTTAACAAATACAATTTTAAATGGGCTATACTTGGGTATAAAGTCCACTTACTAGACCACATGGGAAGCAAAATCATTTTAAAAAGCAATGTTCTGCCCCATTCACTTCTCAACTCTGCGTAAAAAGTGTAAAAATGTAACTGAAAATACAAATGAATGTAGACAGCGTTTTCTGTACCAGCAGTTATATAAGTGATCATGAATAAGCTATGTGGAAATGTTCTAGAGATAGTTTGCATTTAGCGTGTGCTGATGAATACCAGAATAGTATTAATTAAATATAAAGTCATATACAATAACCATGAAGCTTCAAAATATGATGTTCAATGTTTATGTGTTGCCAGCAGACATGGAGCTTAGCGAAGACAGTTCTCCATCTGACAACAGTACTCTGAGAACTCACAATAAAGATCAGTTTATAAAATCACTTCATTTAAAGCTAACCATTTTCCATTCATGAATAAATACGAGCTAATGCTTACCTATAATTATATATATTTATATTTTCTGTAGTTGATATATTTTAACTAATGTCCAATACAATGGATGCTGTAAATTCCCACTGTTGTTGGTTTTTCTTCACATCCTGCCATATCACTTTCTGTTTTAATGAGCAGGATGGATGAAGTAGATCGCCAATTGGTATTCCTGGAGACATGATATCTAAGCAGGGCTTCCAAAGATCTATGACTGTTGGCGTATCAATAATATCTGTATGGCAGTCTGTATAGCCAGGCTTCTCATCATATTTGTTTCTAAACCAGATGTGCCCTTGCTTTTGGGAATGTCAGACTGCAAAGCAAAATCAAGGGACTTAGAGAGATATTTCACATATTTCATTACATCTTCACCACACTTTATATAATTGCAATCACTCATGGAATGTAATAATTAACATAAAGTGACATATTATAATGTAACAGGTATATCTTGTCAGGTTTTCAATTACAGTTCTGTCCTTTGCTGATAAATATCTTCTATAATTTTGATAGCTTTAGGTGTCTTCTGAATTGCGTAATAGTAGTATTACTGAATGATAATATTCTTGTTTATAAATTATCTTTTTTGTTCGTTATCTTGTTTTTAAAGCCCCTTCGATAGCATCAATAGCCAAAGGAAAGGAACTCATTCATAGTTCCTGAAAGTGATATAGTGGTTACTGTTTAAAAGCTGGATCTTTAAAAAATTATAGTCAATATGGAAATGCGTTATGGATTATTCTTTAGTGGCCCTATCAGGCACCAGACATGCTTGACAGCAATGCATTTATAGAGATGTCGCTACCCTAGGCCTTATACTGCCATTTCCAAATTTACCCCAATCCTCCTTCCCCAGTGGTAGTGGTTTTTTTCAGAGCACCAGGATACAACATGAAATCCCATCGCCCTGTGTTAGTAAAAGATCTGCATAGACCTCTAGTACAATTGGGTTAGTGTCAAGGGAGATCTCATCTTTTACATCCCATGCTCCTTAAGGTGTAAGGCCTACAGGTCTCCTCCATGTATGCAGGGTACAAGCAGAAAACGGGCATAACAAGTAGTTGAGTTATGCATGGGAAATGGCTGCATCATTATTACCCTGTCTCATTTGCTAATTTGCATTGAAGGAATTCCACTCTTAAGTATTTATGGCACATTAAACTCCTTTAAAATCAGAAAAAGGGATAATAATAATAATAATTGAATGTCAACATATATAGATATGCAGTTGAACATTATAGTGACTTGCCTATTTAATCAATGGAGCAAAAAGGCCCACCATCCACTCAATTGTCCGCATTTGTTTGAATGGTATAGTCATGTATATTGTGTAAAATCACTAAATTATGTCAACACAGCTCCATAAAACAGATTGATATGTAAGCTGGATCTATGCATGTAATTAGACAATGCAAATAAGAAAATCTAAATTCTGTTCCAATGAATTCCTTTCATTTAGGTTTTTAATAAAGAACAATAAATGAATTGTGCCTTTTTTCTTTTGCAGAAGAGTTCTGATAAGTACAAGCTTCCAGCTTCCCTATTGAAGAGGTTTTATGATGACTCCTACGATGGCTTTGTTGGGCTCATGGGCAGAAGGAATTCTGGTATACTTCTAGAAATATCAATTATCTTTTTATTTAATGACAATATGATAGGACTAATTTAAGGCTTCATTTTTCTCAGATATTCTGCCCCTTACACATATTACACAGACATCATGTCCTTCTCTGTTAACATCCTCTATGTTTATACCCCTCCCATCTGTTCCATTAATCTCTCCTCTCTCTTTTGCCCTATTTCTGTCGTGATCTCTGATCACTCTGTCCTGGCTTGTCTTTCCAACCCACTCCATCCATTCAGTCTTTCCAGCACTCTATGCAAATAATTAGAGAACAACCCATTGACACACCATTTTCTACATTTGAAACATAAGTATTTAAAATTCACAAACATCACCAGACTGAATTATTTGGGGCTGTGAATCAAAAGCAACTAGGAGAAACATCTGCCTTGTTGACTGCACCACATTTATCACAACTGTTCCACATACATTATTCCCCACTGTTGTAAGGCCTGGCAGTGTGCTGGACCTTTTTTTTTGCAATGCTTTCACAGGGCTCTTACGTTAGCTGCAGCCTATATGTTGTGAATTTTATTTGAATGCAAAAGGAGTGAGCAACACATAGAAGAACAATGCAAATTTAATTTAATGAGTGATCCTCATTTTACATCAACTCAACTTTGAGTATCATGCCTTCCTTTTAGACCAGTCTCAAATTATATCATGACCCAAACAACATGACTCCATAAATAGAGCCATTCACGCAAGCTTACAATCTAGAGGGGATGGGGTATATAAAGAATTAAGGTGTTGAGAATGGGGGAGAGCTAGGGTCATAAAGGACTTGGGGTTGTATTAGTGGTAGTTGGGTAAAACTCTAGCTTAAAAAATTGAACACTTGTCTGATTAAACCTAACAGTATCCTGGAGCTTACACATCAGACCTGTACATGAAAGGTAGGGAAAGTATGAACATTTAGAAAAATTTAGCAAACTATTTATTGGATAATATTTACATACTTAACTAATCCAAACAAATCTGAAAAATAAACTAAGCACACACTGTAAAATACTGGTGATTCCACAGCCAAAAATCATGTGTTATTAATACCATGTTATTATTGTTTATTTATAATGTTCCAGAGGACATTACTGTGCTGTGTAATGGGGCATAGAGGCACAAGACAAGCAACATTTATACATAATAGATAGAAGAGTGAAATGAACACAGTCCAGCAGAAAGGCAACAAAACAGATACAAGCAGCAGGTGAACCGCACAGCGGTAACATACCACTAAACCTTATTGCTCAAATACTTCAGCAACCATTTTACCAGTTGAGAATTATACCCAAAGTGACATTCTATAATCTAAAGCTTTCTTGTCTTTATCTAGATTCCAAAGAATATTTTTCTCAGCCTTTAAAAAGTAAGTAAGATCAGTGTTGCTGCTCTTTGGTGTGGATTTACTATTAGGGGCAGTTGCCTACAGAGCCCATGAGTTTGGGGTTTCCACAGTGGGCAGTAATAGAGGCAGCTTGTAAATGATTACTCACCCTGGGTAACATGTATGAAAGATGTTGTTATGTATAAAACTAACACTACATTTATTCTGTGCCTTACAATCACAGTTGGTAAGATACATTTAAAATCACAAACATTAACAAACTGGTACAAAAGGAGACATGTGACCCTGCTCTTGTGAGTTTACAATCTAGTCAGTTGAGGGGGAAGTAAAACAGTAGAGGTTGGTCGAGTCAGGTTGTTAGTTGTTCAGATGGCTTAGACAGAATGTTGACTTTAAGAGGTGTTTTGGGGTTTTTTAGAGAGAGAGTTTTTTAAATTTTTATATTTAGGAAGAAAATCTGATGGAACGAGGAAGGGAGTTCCACAGAAAGGGTACAGCATGAGTGAAATCCTGGATGCAGGAGTGGGAAAAGGGAATGAAGGTAGAGGAGCGACGATATATGGATAAAATCGATCTTGTTCTTAGGTTAGATCAACTCCTCTGCCTAAGCACCTGCTTGGCAATATTCCTGTCTCAGTCAAATCTATAGGATGCCTTGTGATAACAGAAATACTGAATACCACCATTTATACACCTCTTGTATTATAACATGTCAAATGTCTGTCCCTGTCAAAATAGGGAATTGGCAAATAATGGCCCATTCACTTACAATTATTGTTATGCAAACCAAGATAAACAGCCTAAAGTCATAATGTTCAGCTTTAGTGGTTTCTGTGATGACAAGTATTTTAAGAAATTCAAGAAAAAATAATTACTCAGGGGAGATGTTGAAAAATAAATAAATAAATAAATAAAGCGCATTGGGTACCTACACTCCTTCTACCCTAAGTCACTGCCCATCCTTCTGGCCCAAACAAATGTTCATAAAATGTACTTTGCCCATCCTAACTAGTTTATTAGAAGCATAGGATTATATACTGGACATCCCTAGGTCAATTAAGTATTTAATGGTCAGGAAACATTTGGCCAGTCCACACCTTCAAGGGTATTTTTATGACTTACTCAGTGAATACTCTAATATTGTATTTATGTATTTTAGGAGATATGCATGACTTTTTTGTCGGCTTAATGGGAAAGAGGAATTTGCAGACTGGTAAGTGTTTAAATTACTTTAACCTCGATGTCAAGGCATTCAGCAACACCAAGATCGGCATCAGGGGCCATGTCTGGCCCCTCCACGGGGTGTCAATGTGAACAACGGTGTTGCTGAAATGCGACGCACTGCCACCTCTGCAAGAGATTTCGCCACTCGCAAGATGGCGGCACCCTGTAGAAAAATAAACAAGTTTCCAGGAGGGTATCGCCTGACCCTCCTGAGAACTCTTACTCCCCTTGCAGGTTGAATACAGGTACTGCATTCATCCATGAATCAATGGAGCCCAGCTTTCTAATCACAATGTGATTAGTAAAATACAGTAAATTAAAAAAAAATAAAAAAAGTTTGCATTTTTTTCAAAAATGGTAACATGTAAAAATAATTCTCCACTGATGATGTAGAATTTATTTAGCTGTTTTTTTATTAGCTTTGATAAATGAGTAAAAGATTTTTTAAGTTAAAATCAGAAAAAGTCCTTTTTTTCCCCAGTTTTTCACCATTTTATACTTTAATTTTTATTACTTTACAATATATAACTTGTGTGGGTTCAGTAAATGGGAAAGAAAAAAATTACAGCTAAACACGAGTACCGAAGAAATGTTAAAACAGCCGTTGTCACGATGGGTACAAAGAATAAAATCAGCCATTGTCATGAAGGGGTTAAACAACTGACTACATTTGTAGTCAGCGGCAACATTTGTATTACCGTATTTGCTCGATTATAAGAGGACCTTGATTATTAGACAACCCCCCAAAATCTGAATATTAATTTAGGGAAAAAAAGAAAAAGCCTGAATATTAGATGACCTTATAAGAAAAAAGTTATACCAGTAAATTCATGTAAACTATTTTTTTTAATAAAAGCTATGATTGAGATTTTCCAACCTGCCCCCCAGTTATGCACATCTGCCCAGGCTTGTCACTCTGCCCATAAATGCGCTGAAACCCCCTATATGCCACTGTGCCCCATGATATGCCTTTTGAACCCCTGTGTGCCACTCTGCCTCCAGAAATGCCTTATACCCCTATATGCCACTCTGGCATTTAGGGGGTTAAAAGGCATATTATGGGGCAGAGTGGCATATAGGGAGGTATTGCGGGTAATCTGGATCTTAGTCTCATAGTCAAACCCGATTATAAAACGAGGGTTTTTTTTCAGAGCATTTGCTTGTCTTATAATCGAGCAAATACGGTAATCTCAATGCTATCTATGAATCTATAGAAATCTAACTGTCCTTTTAGTGTGATGTTAAGGCTGAATATTTTAGTAAAAATAATTTTAGAATACAAAGAGTACTAGATATTCTAAAATGGTTTGTTAATTATAATTTACATCAACTTGTGATGTTAAAACTATATTATACACCTAAACCACAAAATGTTTTTTTCTAGAGAATCCTACAAATGAAGAAAATGAAGCCCAGTCTGAATCCAGATACTTGACAAAATGCAGGATGAAGTAAGTTGAGGGAAAGTGGTGTTTTTATTTTCTTTGGGCTGTTTCTCTATATTTCCTCGTCATGTTCTTTTTTACATTCATGCCATTTCCTCAATAATGGCTCTCTCCAATTTTTATGCCATTTACACATGATGTTCATGCTTAACACCATCCTCATATACTATCCTCCCCTTTAATGTCCCCTTTCCATATTTCGTGTTTCCATATGATACCATTCATTCCATTCTCTTTACCCTTTATGATCTCAATTTTCTGTCTCCTATTTTTCTGTATATTTCTTTTTCAGCCTTCCTTTCTGTTTCTTCATAAATATCTTTCCCAAGCTATATTTTCTCCACCAGATTTTTGTCTTATTTTACTCCAATCGTTTGTTTACAGGCACAGTCTTTTTAATATGTTGTGCTTCCTCAGTATCTTTATAGACTCCAGTCCATTTTTCTAATTTACTTTCTGAAGTCCTATTCACTTCTTCTCACTTTGTCCATTTTCTTTTCTCATCACCTTCAGTTTCCCCTAGAAAAATGTCATGCTTGGCCACCTTTTTGTCAGGAGACAACATTGTCACATATTGGATGAAACATGAGGTCTGTCTTCTCTGTTGGCATGTAACTCTTGAATAAAACTCCCCTGTGACCTTCTTGGGAACTTTGAACTGGAGTCTCCAGGCAAGGCAATGCCTCCCCGGGTCTCTGGGTCACTTTTCTCTTTATCCAGGCAAGGGGGGGTCATAACCATTTCCTGCTCAATGCTTTGCTAGCCCCTTCCACATGGCCAGTTAGCCCCATCTCATGCAGAGCTGCCCCTATGTGCAGATAGCCCTTCCTATCACAAAGCCACTGAACTAGAAGAGGGAGAGCCCTGAATGGCCTACCCAATGAAGATCCAAGTACAACCAGCAATTGGTTAAAATAATTCACAGAGATGATTCTCCAGATGAAAGTATGAGATGTAATTTAAGACACCATTATCCTGTATGTGAAATTATTTTCCTAAATCCTAAGACATCACTCAAGTGGCTGTTTCTAACTTTAGAAAAGGAATAATGTGTGGCAAGTTTTAGGTGGGTGCGTTTAATGAATAGTTTGCTTCATTTTATGCATCATGACCATTGATAGGGCTGATTCCATGGAAACACAGAATGTCCATGCTGTAAAAAACTCAAATTATTTTGGTCCATTGACTTGTTTTATATTCAAGATAGCCAAATGCATATCCACAATCATTAGTAAAGATTTAAAAACATACATTGGAAAATGTTCTAAAGTTAAGATACAATTATTTTTTACTGCTGTCTGTAATCTGAAACATCTACAAGTATCAACAAATGACCATATATAACACTGGCCTTTGCATACAGCACTACAGAACAGTCATCGGAATCAAGCCTGAATTAAGAGTGGCTTGAGGTATTATAATACTGTGCAAAATTTTCTGCTGCAAGTTTTTAATATACACATTAGCTGGTTGCTTACACTTTAAAGAGGACCTTTGGTTCTTTCGTTTAACAAAATCATTTATTAAAGACCACTTATATATTGTGCTCTTTGTTTTTCAGTTTGTTCAACTGTTCAGGGAAACAGATCTGTAGCAAGTAGCAAAACTAACATTTCTCATCAATTTCCTGTCCTGATGTAACCTAGCTCCTCCTAACCCAAACTGAATTGAACAACATCATTTAATTGCCTAAATCGGCCAATTGTACCAGCTCAGCGTAGCCTCCACAGACTTTGTTAGGGCATAACCTGGCACTCTATTTCTTAAAAGTTCTTAGTTCTGGGCCTAGTCAATCTAGACCAGTACATCACTGAGTGTATGGTATAAAATGCACCTGCCTACAACTAGCCCTTGATAGTCCATCAGGTTGTAATTTTTCACCTGACATGCGATTTTGCACTTAATCTGGAGAAGTTAGTAAATTCAACAGGAACTCAATTTGAGAAAAAAATTGGATCTGCCCAAGTATGAGGATGTAACGGGTTCACCAGGAACCAAGCTGTAGTAACTCCCAGAGATCACCCACATGTATCATCCTGTTGTCCCCGGAATCACTTCCAGCACCAGCCAGCATGCGCACCTTGGAACCCTGCTATGTGTACCCAATAAGTAGATGCAACTACCTTGAACTGAGTACAGTAGGAATGAACAGTTTATTGACGTAAAACATAGACTCATATATCCAGAGAACCGCATTAACATAAATTAACAGATACAACCCAACTTTTAATCCCCAGGCAGCAATCCTATTGATGGGATTAATTAAACAATGGAGTTCCTGCCTGTGCTATCTTTGTTTGACAGCCAGGCTGGAGCCATCTCTGACTACCTTGGGGCCTTGTATGACAGGTCATTCTGTCACAGAGGTATTCTGTTAAAATGGCAATGATTTGATGTTTTCTGTAGGGTTGTAGGCTCAGAGAGAATATTTTTATTTTAGCCCAGACACAGGTTGGTGAAAATGTTGGGGCAGGAGTATGCAGATTTGTTTTAATTAACAATGTATTACAGTATAACTGACCATTCGGGCAGGGTTGAGATCAGTAAGGCACCATCAGTTGATCAAAAGCTAGTAAACTAAAGTAATGTGTATTATCAAGTAGTGTCATATTTTGGAATGTTATTTAAAATGATCTTCTCTTCATCACACAGGTTCAGACGTTCAGTTTAGGAGTAAGCAACTGTCATCTGAAGCCACCCACTAATGGTTTGATGTCACACACTGGATTTCTTCTTTTGTACCACAAATTCAAGACCCACTTGTATTGCGATATGTCACACTACTATCACCCTGTTGTGTCCAGCAATGTATACATTATGGTAATTCATTAATAGACTGTGTATTAAAAACAGAAGGACAAGTAACACAATGGATAATAATGTCAATTAATATCTGCATTGTAGGGGTATTCCTTCTAACTCTCACTTATTTTATCATATCGCCACTTCTGACTTGTGTTTATTTCTTCCACTTTCCTACTTGTGCAGTCATATCTATTTTTTTTTCTGTTCTCAGTAATATGATTACATTTAAAGTCTAGTTTTCTGGTCTCATAGTCATCATTTCAAAGCACAGCTGTAGATGAACTGGATTAGTGACTGGGACTATAATGTACATGCAATCTGAACTGATCAGTCAACATTACAATTTACCACCAATGGAAATAATTAAAAAGCAAAAACTGAGAGACGAGTGGTGACTCTGAACTAATGTTAAAGAAGGAAATCTTTACTTGCTCTGTTTAAAGTTATTCCTCTATATCCTGTAAGATCACAATGCTTTACCTTTGTGCATATTGCCATACCAGTTGTTTTAAAAACACATTATGTAGCTTAAGGAAACTATAATACAGATCACATTCAAAAATAATAATATTTTTACATACAATCTCTGTGTTTTTTTGTATTTTCTTCTTAGAATTCTAAAATGTAATTATTCACCTGCATGTGCAAAAAAACACTCAAAAAAACAAACAAACAAGTATTTGTAACAAGTGGCAGGGCCGTAGGAAGGCTGAGGCGAGAGAGGCACTCGCCTCGGGCGCAGCTGCGAGGGGGTGCACAGCCGCCCGGTCAGCAACTGCAGCCTCCAGGACTGGTTGGGGAAATCACGGATCTCTCTAACAAGCCCAACATTAAGGTTGCCATTCAAACGCATTGGGCACACTGGGCAGCTGCCCAGGGGCCCATCGTTCTAGGGGCTTCTTGGTGAATCACATTGCTGCCAGCAATGTGATTCATTATGAAGCCCCTAAAAAAGTAGTGTATCTATAGGGGTGGGTGCGAGCAAAGAGGCCACCTCCCATGGGCCAGTCTTCAGGGAGTGCTGAGGCAGCTCCACGATTGTGCTCTCCACAACCAGGCCTGCTCATCGGGTGCCCCCATGGGCAGTGTGCACCCGATAAGCAGGGCTGGTTGGGGAGATATAAGTCCCCCCTCTAACCAGCCCAACATTAGGGAGAGCGATGTCTGTCACTTCAGACCTCGGCTTCCTGCTCCCTAATAACTACATGCCGGCAAATGATGCAGAGCACCAGGATATGATGTCAGCCCGCGCTCTGCATCAATAGCCGGCGTACCATGATGAGGGAACACTAAAGCAGAGACCTCACGCTCCCATGACAAGATGGAAGATAGAAAATGATGGAAGATTAGAAAAGTAAGATAGGGAGAAAGGGGTGTAAGGGCATTTGTAAGCTGTTGTGCGTGTATGTGTAAAGGCAGTGTATATGTGTGTTTATGGGTAGTCGTGTGTAAAGGCAGTGCGTAAGGGCAGTGTGTAAGGGCAGTGTAAATAGTATAACAGTGAAGAGCTGTAGAAAAAATAGCTGGGGGGGGCACAATTTTCAAATCTTGCCTCAGTCACAAAATGAGTGAGTGTGGAATTGTCCAGTGGCAAAACCAACATTTAGTTTTTAGGGTAAGCTTTCAAGAGTACATAGCACCTGTTATCAAGTTGAAAGCAATATGATGGATGGGCTGGCACGGGGGGCAACACTCCCAATTCCATGCATGGCAAGTATGTATGTAAGAGTTTGTGGGCAGAGACCAGAGGGGGCACTTAGATTTAATAGCACTCCACATCAGAAGGTGTTGATCCTCCACTGAATAATACAGGATTAAACAGATTAATAAGAAATGTATTGCAGCAATCTAAGGTGTGGTATATTCATTAGGGTAGTGTATCATGGGGGAATGAAAAAGTCATTATTATAGGAGGTACTTACATACACTATGTGATCAAAAGCATGTGGACCCCCCTCCTAATTAGTGAGCAATCACCTAGGCAGCCATCTCCATAGACAAACAGCAGTAAAATGGGTCATACTGAAGAGCTCAGTGGCTTTAAATGTGGCACTGTCGTAGGACACCACTTCTGCCACAAATCAGTTTGTGAAATTTCCGGCCCTGCTAGATCTTCTCCAGTCCACTGTAGGTACTATTAGTGTGAAATGAAAGAGTCTAGGAGTGACAACTGCTCAGCCAAGTAAAAGTCTTCTGTAGCATCACTCATTCTGGAGTTCCAAACTGCTTCTGCACAAGCAGCGTGCATCAGAAGTTTCATGAAATGGTTTTACATTAGACGTGCAAATGGGATAAAAATGATTCGGCCCATTAGTTTTCGGTCAAAGAACTCTGTTTCCTACCCATACATTTTGGACAACAATTGGGGGCTTTTTAAATTCAGAAATTAATTCAGACGCTGGCAGAACTAAACCCAGGATAAGCAGCAACAATATAAGAGATAAGAGGTTAACCAGACAATGTAGGTAGGCAGGCAGCAAGATTCACAAACTTAATCAGGCAATGGTTAAAATCACAGCAACAAGACAATAACTATAACATAAAACAGGAAGCTCACTGTAGCAGAGCCAACAGAACTACTGAGCATTGACTAGAGGGTATTAAGGTTCTTTATAGTGCTGCTAAGGTCAAAACTTGACATTGACCTACAGAGACCCTGCAGTCTGCCTTCATTGCTGTGTGGATTAGCTGGATCCGCCCTTGTAGATTCTCACTAGCATCAGGGACAGAAAAAGCCAGGGCTTTGGCGAAGGAGGACTGGAAGCTGTTTGGAGACCTGCCACGAGGATGCTGGATCATTAGTTTGCTCATACCCCGGCCCTGCGGCAGCTTTGGAGAGGTAAGCAAGGATCCAGTTTCGGAACTGGGTGTCTCATATTGTCATTCACTGTCATGCTCTCTGAATGTTTACTTGCATTCTTTGCCCACCACTTCCGTGTTTGTTTCTCACAGCGCAGTGTCTTCCATACTTCTTCCTTCTTTGTCTGCTTCTCTGTGGATATGACCTTCCAGTAGACTTCCTAGAAATGCCCATCATTTTCACCATTTTGCCCGAACATAACCTCCCATTAAATTCTGCAAAAATGGTGGAGCTTCCAGTGACACCCTCTTCTCCGATTGGAGGATCAGGGGAGAAGGTGTTCCCGGAAGCTCCGCCATTTTTTTTCAGGTTAAGCTCCTTAGTTCCAGTCTAGAGTAGTGTTAATCCTACAGCATACAAAGTCAGTTTAGACAATTGCATGCTTACAGCTTTGTGCTGCCAGTTTGGGGAAGGCCCTCTCCTGTTCCAGCATGACAGTGCCCCTGTGGACAAAGCAAGGTCCATAAGGACATGGTTTGATGAGTTTGGAGAAACTCAATAGGCCTGCACAGAGCCCTGATCTTAACCCCATTGAACACCTCTGGGGTGAATTGTAATGCCAACTGTGAGACAGGCTTTCTTGTCAAACATCAGTACCTCACTTGACACATCCTCTATTGAATAAATGGGCATACATTCTCATAGGCACACTTCTTGTGGAGAGCCTTGCCAAAAGAGTGGAGGCTGTTAGACACAAAGGGAGGCAGGGAATAACTCCATATTAACGCCCATGGTTTTGGAATGGTCACATAC
>VKOC01046550.1:0-36610 GCA_009364415.1 Spea multiplicata | reverse complement strand
AGGGCCGGACTGGCCCACCGGGATACGGGGAAATTTCCCGGTGGGCCAGAAGATCCGTGGGCTGGGCGGCCAGCAGACTAACCATGAAGACAGCCGCTGAGCGGCTGCACATGGCATTAAAGGCCTCCCTCGGAGCCAGGGGCGGGCTGGGCAGTGGGGCAATTGCCCCCCAGGCTGCCCGAAATCTAATCAAAGCAGTGTGAGGGGTGAAAGCTCCGCCCCCTCGCACGGACCTTTCACCCCTCACGCAGCTCCCATCACTATGCAGCCATCAGACTGCTGGGAAGGTAATCTAACCGGCCGGTGCGTGCTGATGCCGCCGGCCGGCTCTACTTTAATGCTTTTTTTTTTTACTTTATATGGCAAGCCGATCCAGCTTACCAGCACGCACCGGCCGGTTAGATTACCTTCCCAGCAGTCTGATGGCTGCATAGTGATGGGAGCAGCCTGAGGGGTGGAAGCTCCGCCCCCTCGCACTCAGACTGCTGCAGCACCGGATGTCAGGTCAGTGGCATCCTGTCAGCATAGAGAAGAACCAGGAAGTCAAGAGAAGTAGAAGGTGAGTAAACCAATGTATTTTTTGTACTGTATAATGTTTTTTTGTATTTTTTAAAAACAAAAAAAATCGGCATGTGTGTGTATGTAAGTGTGTCCCCTCTATGCCACTCTGGCTCCAGAAATGCCTTATACCCCCCTATATGCCACTCTGTCCCATGATATGCCTTTTAACCCCCTATATGCCAGAGTTGCATATAGGGGTAAAAGGCATTTCTGGATGCAGAGTGACATATAGGGGGTCAAAAGGCATATCTGGAGGCAGAGTGGCATAAAGGGGGTTAAAAGGTATATCATGGGGCAGAGGAGCATATATGAGGGCATAATGCTTTTCTGGAGGCAGAGTGCCCCATGATATGCCTTTTAACCCCCTTCATGCCACTCTGCCTCCAGAAATGCCTTATGCCCCCTATATGCCACTCTGTCCCATGATATGCCTTTTAACCCCCTATATGGCAGAGTGGCATATAGGGGGTTATAAGGCATATCATGGGACAGAGTGGCATATAGGGGTATAAGGCATTTCTGGAGGCAGAGTGGCATATAGGGGGTTAGAAGGCATATCAGGAGGGCAGAGTGGCAAGCCTGGGGGCAGAGGTGCATAACTCGGGGGTAGGTTGTCAAATGAAAGGAAATAAAAACCAAACATGTCTCAATCATAGCTTTTATTAAATATGGAAAAAAATAGTCTACATGAATTAATAAAGAAATAAAAGTTTCTTACCAGAATATGGTGAAGAATCATGTGATCAGTGTTTTGTTCCACTGAATAAAATGGAACTCTTTCATCTAAAAATGTTCACAGTAGTAAATGTTTTGATCCCATTATGTGTAATGTATTTAATTTATTAGGGCCTTTTAACACTTTTCCTTTCTGGCATTTTAATACAAATAATGAGATAAAAAGAATGGCACATAGTGTGACTCGGGTATGTATAAGGGGTGCGTGTGGGTATAAGAGCGCGACCGTGAGATAAACTATATGGGGCTGGTCTCCAAATGTTTCCAGGGCTGCTTTTCAGTCCCAGTCCGGCCCTGGTTTTTAGCCCAGCATATCTGCAATCAAACAGTTTAATGAACAAACCCCTGAGCAGGAGGTTATTATCAGAGATAAACTATGTCATATTTATAAAGAAAAATAAGGATAGCTGGGAACTTCCCAACACAGAAGTAAAGCAGTACCTGCATTGAGGGGCATGGCCACTAGCGACAGGGTGGGATGAGGGTGGAGGTTCATGGGACAGGGTGGGGAGTGAGTGAAACCGGACGTCACTTCTAGCCTTTTAAAGATCAGTGAAATCAAGAAGTGGAAGCCACAACTCTACTGCCAACCCTCCTTATGGCTTTACCTTCATTTTTGAGACACATTATGTTTGCCCTCAATCCCAATATCCTTGGAGACAGCAATGGCAATATATATATCGCCTTATTTAAAAACTAAAACTACCGCCACTGAGATTTTACCCTTATTTTAACCCAGGATCATGCAACCGCAAATTACCATATGCATAGATTATTACATTAAATTTGAATTTCCATGACAAAATACTTCATAATAAATACAGCAGGCTGGGTTTTCATACTGGTTTTATGCATGGATTAGTTCACTTTAATTCAGGAATTGTGGAGTGTTACAAACATACGGTAAAACATCTGCCTGTTTGCCGACACACACTCAGTAACAAATTCTGTAACAAATGAAAAATAAAAATAAATACTGCAGCTGAAAATAATCGTAATCAACAGTACAACCCTTCCAGTGCCAGAGAGTAGAGTCATTCATAATTCGTCCCTCCGGTACTGAAAATGTTAAAATGAGCTACCCAGTGCCCACTAATAACCATCTCATATCAGTGCGCATCTCCTTTCAACCACTTCCCTTCACTTGCCTCCTGTCACCCTGGGCTTATAATCACTGGAGTGGCAGTAGGTATTGATTTCAGTACATCTGATAATAATCAAACATGCTTTGAATCTTTTCTCTATTAACTCTATGGTGTCAGGTTGTGCTCTTCTACCACAATATGATATACACGCGCACGCACTAATGTTCAAATGTTTGGGGTCACTTAGCTGAAAACAAGGACATTTGCTGATATAGGGCCTCTGCATCTGCCCGTACTCCGCATTGAAGAGACCATTAGTTCCGAACAAATCCCCAAATCCATTTGCAGAAATGCAGCCACAAACCTGCAAGGAACATCCGCCATGCTTCACTGTTGCCTGCAAACATTCATTTTTGTACCACTCTCCAGCCCTTCCGTGAACAAACTGCCTTCTGCTACAGCCAACAATTTCACATTTTGACTGATCAGACCAGGCCAGCCTTGTTTTCATGTCAGAGGTATGGCTTTTTTTGGCCGCCAGTATTCCATGAAGACCACTTCTGACCAGACTTCTCCAGACAGTAGACGGATGTTTCAGGGTCCCACTGTTTTCTGCCAATGCTGAACTGATGGCACTGCTGTCTCTTTCATCTGCTGAACTGTCCTTTGGCCGACCACTGCGTCTACGGTCCTCAACATTGCCCGTTTCCTTGTGTTTATTCAAAAGAGCTTGGCAGAGCATCTGAAACCCCCCACCTTGAAAATGCTGCCTTTGTGCAAGTGTACCATGAAGAATTGATGCTCTTTTGAAGGCAAAGGATGGTCACACCAAATATTGATTTGATTTTTCTTCAGCTTACTCACTTTACATTTTGTTAAATGCTACAAATAAACTATTAACATCAAAAGCATTCATACGCTATAGTATTTTTTTCTCACCTGCCTCAAAAAGTATGTATATATATACAATTTTCCAAAAATATTTTCAGTATCTGCTTATTTACAAATAAGCACATTGGGATAATAAGCTGCATCTTAAATTTTAACAGAACCCAGATACTTACTTTTGGGCAGGGTTACAGTGGGTAGATGACCTTCTGAATTTATTTGAAGGATATATTTACCAGGGTAACATTTTCCAAAAGAAGCTTTCTTTACATTATCATACAACAGACATCAGACACAGCAGACACTTTGTTTCACCAGACAGCAAGCGACAACCAGAAGTCATCCACTCAACCCTAATCTTATGGCCAAGATATGGGTTATCTGGTAACATTATAAAAGTAAAGCTATGCTTGTGAGTGTAGCTTTCAATGCTTTTGGGTATTCAAAGGACACATGCTGAAAACCCTTAAAATTACTTTATTTTCAGATATTCTTGATAACTTCATGTCAACTTAGACAATCTGTTGCCCTAAGCAATGTTTAATGATGCCCAACGTTTAAAATAAAAAACAGCCTTTGATGTCTTCTCTTGCTTTCCAAGACTACATTATTTAATAGAGGAACATGTTATTTGGAAGCTGATCATTTATGTTTTATGCACCGGAGAGCATCATCAAGCCCTTAGAATGGTATATCTTTTCTCATTTCAGTTTACTACATAATCCTTGCATTGTAAATTCCGGGCTCAACAAGCCATGATTAGCATCTTAACGGTTGTACGTGACCTTCTATTTAAAATTATGAATGGCTGATATACTCAAATGAAAAGGACAGAAACTTTTTCGTATAGCTTACTTAGCACAAATGTCATGACTGCTGATGAAATTGCTTCACAAGCTGATAATACAAACTCCACCTAAAACTTAAAAAAATGCTGTCTGGGCAGAATCCTTGAGATTCAAGATCAAGCTGGAAAGAATCTGCGTCCTGTCATTTAATGAAACCACAGAATGCATGCAAGAAACACTTTGATGGGTAATGGAATCCTGGAGATGATTAAGATTAGAAAACACAATATGAAACATTTACTCTCAGGATGAATGTTAGAAATGACAAGTTTATAGTGGAACAATTTAACCGGTAGCAGGGGAAATACAAATAAAAAATCCTTTTAAAATGAGGATAACTTGACCCATTTAGTAATCGAATAAAATGATAATAGGCATGTGTTTTCTGTGCAATATAAGTATTATATACATTTGCTTTTTTTTAATACAGAAGCGTTGAAGGGAAAAAAGGAATAAGGATAAGTGTGGTTTTTACTTTTTTCCGTGTACCGCCTTGCATCTAAACAAGTCAAAAATTATTTAAAAATAAAAAAACTAAAACAGCATTTTTTTTTTTGTTTAACACACTATGACTGATATATTTCTCCTAATTTATTTTTTTTACTTTAAATGTTGTCTAAAATTATGTAAAGCAGATCACAAATCAAAGTGAAGAAGTTAGAAATAGTGTTTCTTAATCTCATCCAGGAAAACCCGGGAAAACTGTATTTGCGATTCATGACATCACTTTACGCAAACAGACATGCTCATTTCTACAAAGTTGTCTTGTCACATAAAATTCCAACATATTTCGTACGTGTGCCTTACTGCTTCTGAAAAGCAAACATTGGATCAAACAGTCTACCTTAATGATGGAATTTCTTTTCTAGAAATAAAAATAATGGCACATTAATATGCTATTGTCTAAATCCCCCGCTAAACTCAAACTGGGATCCCAGCACCAGGAACCCGTCTCAACATCAACATTTTTTTTCCTTTCATTGTCCCCATTTTGCCTATAAACAGGGGCTGAATAACATTATTTACTTTTTAGAAGCCTATTTTTTTCAGTGGATTAGTGCTTCTTGCCCCAAGCAGATAAACACTATTTACTTAAGATCCAGCAATCGCAGGACATTATGAGCTTGGCCTGCTGTTACATAGTTCTCTGAACATTTTCAACCAACGGCTAAATTAAATATTGAACCCTCCAGCACCATGTCCACGACACTGGCATAAATAGCTACGAGACATCCAAGCGTGGTGACATCAGGAAGAAGCATAGGTCCTCTATTATGTGTTTCATATAGTAGTACTACGTTCAGATATTATTATTAGACAAAGACGGAGACTTCAATCAAAATAAGCTCAATAATAAAAAAGGGCTATGATAGTCTTTCATTTAATACAGTTGTCGGTATCTGTATCTAAAATGTGTCTTTATTTACATGATGGTGACATAATTTTGGCCATCTTTCTGTGGAGTAATTCAGTGTCCTTCACGCTGTTTATTTTTATGTAATTTAATTGGGAATAGAAAGGAACAAAACAAGATTTAGCATTTTAACCCATGAAAAATTTGATGCTTATTTTAGAAATTGGGAAGGTATTAATTTTCATGCTATAATACGATCTTGGACAGTAACCAACAAGCGCTTTTCTTTCTTCTGCATGAGCAGAAATAGGATCCGGGTAAACTTTAACTTGATACTTTTCAACCTTATCAGTTTTTGTGCTTCAACGATACCAGATGCTCTTATGTGCGTCAAATAGGCGTTCAGTATAGTAATCTGTACAAAATATTAGCTATATTAAGTAAAGTGAATAGGATTTTGGTGCTCGTTTTTAGTCGTTTTAACATTTTTCATTTTTACCGTTCTTTTTAGAACTCTAAAGAATTATATTTCATTTTCGTTGTTGCTTAAAACCCTTTGTTACTAATTTCCATGTCTACACTGAATCTGATTGCCATTATTAAAGTTGCCTACACACTTGTACTTTGCTTTTGCAGTAGAAACAAGTGACTCACGTATGGTAATTGTACACATAGGCATTCTAGTGTTCAGACGAAGCAATAAATAAGCCTTTAAATCTATATTATTGTAAACGTACCTGCTTAAGAGAAGTGGGTCACATGCAAAGATTCTATAATAGAAATGTTTTTTTTTTACATTTGGCAGAAATCAGAACGGGTGGAGTAATAAAATAAAAACAGCACTGTATGGAAGTGAGTCTTATATATAAGAGCCTTTTTTCTCCTAACATCACAAAAGCCTGAGTTATGCTACTCCTACGCATGATCCTATTCATACGATTTCTTTGTTAGATATTATATATCAAAGGACTTAATTGAATAATTGTTGCGATCAATCTTAGTAAAAGAAATGAAAAACATGAGCATACAGAAATAGCATAATCCAGCCGCTCTATCAAGTTTCCTTCATGATGTACAGTATCTAGCGTTCCAGTATTTGTAATGGTACTAGAAGACCAAAGTTATCATAGCTTCATTACTCATTCAAATTCTGGAATCATATAATGGATGAAAGGATGGAATAGAAGGTCTAGAAGGAACCATGGTCTCTGTTGAGTCTCGATGCACTACATTTGTAATTAGACAATAATGTTGAAGATATGAGAGACTTTGAGAGCCATTCAAGGGCTTCTTGGTTGCAATTGAACCACAACTAGAAGGACCCCGAGCTGGTTAGTTCTAGATTAATACTATACATTTCAAATTTCAGGTCAGCTATCACATGTTAAAGGTGCTGTTTCAATTAGACAAGTAAAGTAACTATTTGCAGAACATTTTATTCTTTCTTCTGAGGGTTTAATAAAATAAAACTGTGCAGAAGTGTTTAAGTAGGTTCTTCACTATCTATAGCAACACCCTATCAAAGCCGGCATTCGTGTCATATGATGATAACGTTTTCCTGAAATCCAGGATTTCACTCGAATACATAATTATTGTTTGAAAGGGTTTCAACTTTCAACACAATGTCTCTAATGCTCCTTTTAGTTACAAAAGTGGTGAATTCAGCAGAGTAAGTGAAACAGCACCTTTATATTGAGTCTATGTGGTCTTGTAAATTAAACAGTTCTAAACCACTTAGTTTGGCCACGTTTATGGGCTAGTTGGGCATTGTAAGATTGTAAGCTTACGAGCAGGGCTCTCCACCAAATGTATCGGTTTGTCTTAGTCTGTCAATTCTTGTCTTGTCATATCCCTTGAATTTATGTATTGTATTAAGCGCTGCGTAAACTGTTTGGCCGCTATATAAATAAAAGATAATAATAATAATAATAATAATAATAATTTCTGATACAGGATATTAGAGGTTTAAGATCCTCTGCTTGAAAATAAACTTTTTTAAGAGTGCCATGCCATAGGTGCCAAAGGTGGTGTGACAATGTTACTTTTACTAAAGACACTGGGATTATTATATCATTATTATTATTATCAATATATACTGTATCTACACACTTTCCTGTGAAAAAGTATGTGCACCTTCCTGATTTCTTCTATTTTTGAATATGTATCATACTTAAATGTTCTAGATCATTAAATTATTGTTAATACTAGACAAAGTTAACCCAAGTAAACACAAAATTATTTGTTTAAATTATAATTTCATGTATAGGAAAAAAAGCTATACAACCCTAAAAATAATTGCCCCCTTAGTTACTAAATCAACCAATTAAGAAACTGTAATTAAATTTCACCAGATTCACACAGACATGATTACTGCCAGTCCTGTCGAATCTAAACATTAAATATAACCTGTCTTGCAAAGTGAAGTAGTCTAAAAGGTCTCAAAAAGGAACACATGATGCCGTAATATAGAGAAATTCAAGAACAGATGAAAAGCCAAGTAATTGACATCTATCAGCCTGGAAAGGGTTACAAAGCCACTTCTAAGGCTCTGAGAACTCATACAGGCGTTTCTTTATTATAGTGTTTTTACTGTTACTATCTTAAGCAGCAGTCACACTGTCTAGGAGGACTAAGATGGTGGTACCGACTGTCTACAGTGGCACTCAGGTTGCGTACGCAGCACAATTATAATAAGATTCTATGTAGGTAAGAACTATACTTCCATCAAACTAGGTGATTACGCCATTATCCACAAATAGAGAAAACTTGGAACAGTGGTAACCTTACAAGGAGTGGCCGGCCTACCAAAATTCCTCCAAGAGTGCCCCAATGACTCATCCAGGAGGTCACAAAAGAACCCAGACTAATATGTAAAGAACTGCAGGAGTCACTTGCCTCATTTAAGGTCAGGGTTCATGATTTCACTGCAAAAATGGCATCCATGATAGAGATGCAAGGTGAAAACCACTGCAGCCCAAAAAGGACACAAAGGCTTGTCATACATTTGACAAAATCAACATCTTGATGACCCCCAGGACTTTTGGGATAATATTTTGTGGACCTATGAGTCAAAAGTGGAATTTTTTGGAAGACAAAAAGCTAACACATCATTCCACAATAAGAACCTTATACCAACAGTAAAACACAGTGGCGGAGGTAGTGGGATGGTCTGGACCTGCTTTGCTGCTTAAAGACCTGGGCAGCTTATCCATAATTGATTGTAAGTTTGAATTCTGCTCTCTACCAAAAATCCTAAAGGTCCTAAAGTAGTGTAGTGTGACAAGTCACACTCCTGACTTCAAATCCGATTGAGATGCTGTGGCAAGACCTTCAAAAGATCATAATCAATAACCTCTTAAAAAACTCTGCCAGGAAGAGTGGGACATAATTCCTCCACAGCGATGTAAGCAATTGCCTAATTATCATAAGCGTTCAATTGCAGTTGTTGCTGCCAAGGGTTGTCTTACATTCAGGATAGTTTTATATCTATTCCATGGATGTTTAAAGTCGGTTTTATAAAGGTTTATAAAGTTCTATAATAATGGTTTAGTGTTTTTTTTGTTTTTTTTTACTATTAGCATGTTCCATCAGTTGAGAGGACTGCTACATCAATTTTTTAATGCTCATTTGGACTGGAGTCTGAATGTATATGAGACCAGGATTAATCCCCAATCTTCACTATATTTTTAATGATATCCCATGTTTTGTGTTTGGAGGTTATTGAGGAACACAGCCATCTCATAATGCATTTATGCTTCCAGTGCTGCCAAATGGTAGTAAGGGAACCATATACGCATGTAAAAAATATGTTTTACCTATACTGAAGACATGTATGGAATGGCATACAAAGATATGAATAATTATCGCATTATTATTTTTTTCCCTATACATTTTTGCCTAAAGCACATAATTTTTCTGCTAGACAGCTAAAAGCTCTAATATCTGCTATCTTTTGCATTTACATGATCCAGTTGTCAAACAGAAGAAGGCTGTAGATTATATAAAACTTGGCTAATTAAAAGGAAAACAGCCAGAAAGCTGATCTTCCATGGCTCAAATTGGATGTAATTATTATCAAGAGATGCTAGGTCGACTGGCTGAAGGGATGATACGACTATCTACAAACAGATGTTAAATGTACTATGGTATCACCATTCCATTTACACTAGGATTTCTAATCTTACTTAAGGCAATAGAAGAATATTAAATCTCTCAGGAGCACGCAGCAGGCATGCGGATGACTGATAAACATGCATTTAAATATGCATTGTTGACAAATTATTCTTCCAGGGGAATCAACTAATAATGACCAAATGCTGGGCCACCCATTGTGTATTCAAAAAGGTTTGTCGTTCAAGACATTCAAAAGAATAAATACAATTATGTATATATATATATATATACATATATATTTGGAAGGGCCAAACCATGCTATGGTCAAGCCAAATCGAGGGTTTAGCTTAACGAGAAGAAGAAGGTCGGAACAAAATGGCAGAAGTACTGAAGATGATTTTTTTGCCATCATTGGTGCAACAACACTTACTTCAGCATAACTTCCATTCTCATACATGGATAAGTATGATGTGAGCTGGAATCTTATCATTACTGGGACTGTGTCTTCATACATTGTATTTTGACCAAAATGTAGCAGGCTATTATACATTTAACATAATGACATATATTATGTTATAACATACATATAACATAATATAATGTAAGTTATATATCGATGTACTAAGCAGAAAAATGATAAATGGGAAACCCGGTGCTTTCCTGTTTCTTTTTATGCAGAGGACGTTTTGTTTATTGGCTGTCTAGATATTCCTACAAGGTTTTAGTTTTACACGGCTCGTTCTTCATATGTGAATTATAATTTAAAAATGAGTCTAAGGTCCCCTTATCGTGGACAAACAGCTCCCGAGAACAAATATACCTGATTATCTTACGGCAACCTAACATTTTTTAAACTCTGCTCACACGGGAAAACACAAGAAGATGCCAGTGCAATGATTAAATAATCTAGGGGAAAGCTGTTCTCGGAATCTAAATTGAAATATTGTAAGTTAATTTTTAGAAGCTGTATCCTAAGCAACCTTTACAATTAGCAAGAGTATTTTGGCATTCACAGTAATAAGCAAGTGCTTGCATTCAATGTCTCTGTATGAGGAAACGTATGATAATCACAACATAGTAAACCGGTCTGTCCCATAAACTTGGAGTTTGGCGACTACTTTAGGAATCTGTTGTGTTCTTCACCATGTAATTAATACATGGACGTTTAAGCTCATTGATAGCATCACATAGCAGGTAGTTCAATTGGTTTAGATTTGCGTTATCAAAAGCCAACTTTTCATATAGAAGAAACTTACTGGGATTTAATACAATGCATGTAAGTATATTTAGATTGAGTAATAGGTATAAACCTGACAACTTCCCAGTAGATGTACTCGGCATCTCCGTAAGAGAACCAGAATGAGAGGGCAACTCATAAATACGTGGAAACACAAGATAGGAAGACCCTCTGAAGGGATTATTAAAAATACCCCAGAACTGGTATATTTACAGCCATTGGGCAAATTTGGTAAGTTCTCAATTAAATTAATACTACAACGTATGAAGTGAAATTGTATCTGCAATAGTTAAACCCTCTGGTACAATCGAGCAGATTTCCGGATATCTCTGTACTGTTAATTAAATTAGCTGCTCTGGTCCCCTGTGCTTCACTCTGAACGCTTGGAGAATCTAATGATCACCTGCCCTCACTTCACCGAGACTTATTTCAGCTGCCCGTTCCTCTACCTGCTCTTTCAAGTGATGGCTTAGAAAACAGAAAAACTTCCTGTTTCTGGGTTCAAGAAAAAATACTATGTAATTTTTATCACCTCTGATTCGTTCTTCTTCTTCATTTGCTCCCAAATAAGTAATGTATAATTTATTCGACTCACATTGGGCCGGTGCTACTTGAAAGATTTAGAGTGGACGACTGGGCCTGCGCAAAGAATTTGTACCTGACCAGAGGGCAATTTCCCCCCTGCACAGCCTACCCATGGAGTGGCATAATCAGAAAGGTGGTAGGTAGCAAAGGGTATTGGTACTGGCTCACGAAGAAGTTTATGATTTGAACTCTAGTGGTCCCCTGATAAATTTATTAGCTCTCTGTCAATGCAAGGGGTTCAGAGAGGCAAACCAGCGGGGAGAGTTGGAACAGGGAGATATTACGGGAGTGATGTCCTTGGGCAGGCCTAGGAAACACAGATGCAGCACCAACAAACATAACCTGGCTGAATGTATGGCACTATACTATATTACTTACTAGATACTGTAATAACTAACATGGTTACAAGTGGTGAGTAATCAAGTAACAATTATTCATCACAACAGGGCATCCAAAGATAAGACCCTTCGGGGGTGCCGTCACTCCAACATTGACTGTTGTATGGTCTGGGACACTCAGATCTAATAGCGCCTAAAGTAGGAACTGTTGTTTGGAGCATTTACAATTCTTGGAACACTTGGTCATCTTAGTATCTAAAGACAGAGAGTCGGGTAGTGCGTAGGCACCTCTGGGATAATGACTCTTTCTGTTTATACAATTATATTAACTAAAACGATGGGGATGGGACATTTCGGGATGTACATATCCAACCAATCTTTTGGTACTGCTGGTACCACATACACAATTATTGTATCATCTCTCAAGTGTGTTATTTAATAGAAAATAACAACAAAAATGGTTGGAAAAATGATGGGAATACAGAGCGTTTGTAGCGGTTACATGCAGAACGTCCGTGTTGTTTCTTGGAATACAGTTTTAAGTTATTTGCTTCATGGGGAATGGGTTCATGATCTTTGATTATACATTTGTGTTTTGTAAGAACTGAGTACATTTTCAGATTCTTTCAATTTTCACTAGTCTAACTCTTCTGTGACCTGTAAGGCATTCTCATGCTGCCGCATACATCATTGTGTAAAGTGCCTTTCTCCACAAAGATATTTAAAGTGTTGACATGTTTGATTTGGACTTTAAAGTGACATCAGATGAACACTTTGGTTTAGGTTAGAAATTGCTCTTCGTCCTACTCCGCTGAATTTAACACTTTTATAACTGAATGTGGCATTGGAATCTTCATTCCATGTACTATCCAATGTCAAAAGCCTTTTCACTAATTATTCTTTCATCGTCTAAATGATTAAACCAAAAGCTAAAGCTATTTTTCCGTATGGCTACTGTAAAAATGCTACTTTATGTATGTAAGAAAAAAAAATTATAGACCTAATAAGCTTTTGTCTTACGTGCTAGAATATAGAATTAAACCATTATGATATACATAGTAGATCGCAAAAGAGGAGACATGTTTAATCTGTTTGTGTCTGATTAGATAGAATGGAAGATCTTTCTAATTAAGGGGGATCTTAGTCTTGTTGCTCGTCGGTTGCAGACACTGTTCCAATTCAGAAATCGTTCTTTTTACTGGAAAAAGTAAAAATACTCATATTCTCATTAAGCTACTTTACTGTAGCGAAGGATTCTTTTTTTTTTATTGAGCAAATTATATTTTTCTTTCTAAATCTCTTTGGGAGAACTATAACTATTTATGTCAGTGTGTTTCCATATAGACAGTAACCGAATGATCTAAACTCAGCTGCCTACATTCCCAAGAGTGAGCACTGGAACATAAAAAGCTTCTCTTGTGGTTTTGCACATTATATGCTTTAATAAATGAGTTAATGTTTTTTTCACCCCAAAGCTCTGTGTGGTTCTGCGTTGTTTGCTGCTGACAGTCATTGTAGTGTTATTATTGCACTTATTCCTGGAATTATTATAATAATTTATTAATAAAGTGTCAACATATTTTTCGGTACCGCACAGCTTGGAAGAAATAATTATAAACAACAGTAATAAAAATAATAAATATATGAGCCAGCCAAAATGATTGCTTGTTATATATATTTATTGTGTAAGTTAAGGTTATATGAAAAAGGGCATCAGAGACATACAGCATGGTATAGCATGGTTAGCTAAACAAAAATGGTTGAGGTGCAAGGGGGTTAGAGAGGGTCTTATTCGAGATGTGAGAGTCCATTGGCTTCTTATCCTATTTAGGAAGACCATGAGGATGGGGGGCTCTTTGCGAATACAAAGCATTCTGGATATTTGGAAGCTATTCATAGAAAGTGACTGATGAGTGCTCTTGCCATAGCTAATAATAGAATGTTCTAGCTGATTGGGCCACACCATTTTGAAGGTGAGAATAACACTTTTTAAACTATGTGCCACAAACACCTTTTACCCACAGAAACATAATGTCACAATACCGTTTAGTTCTATTTGTAGGACCTTGCCAATAAGTGTTTGCCTGCTTGCGGTCACCTTGTGGTCACTAGTTGAAGTCAGTAACTCTTAACTAGGACTTTTGAGATGTTCAGTATGGAGATGTTATGATTATATTAACAACGACTCGCTCATTAGGTTGCGAGCGCCGCAGACGTGCACGTCGCCCCGTCGCTCCGCACGTCGTCCAGCGAGTGAGGCTAGTGATCATAGGAAGCTCTGTTTAGCTCATTTTTAAATCATAATGATAACAGATATCACCCAAATGGCCCCGATCAAACGTTTACAAGACTGTCGTTGATGCTAAAAGGGCAAAATACAGCATTAAGAACTAAGAATATGCAGACTTTTGAACAGGGGTCATTTCATTTTTTTCGCTGTTGCCATGTTTTGTTTTATGATTGTGCCATTCTATTATAACCTAAGTTGAATATAAGTCCCATAATAAATAACAGAAATGTGTTTTGCTCACTCATGTTTTCTTTAAAAACGATACATATATTAACAATTCTCCAAGGGAATGCAAACTTTATGTTTAAATTGCAACAAGTTCTCCTGCTTTTATGTGGAAAGAGTTCCCTACCCTTAACATTATTTATTCTTGAAAACTTACCTGCTCGTGGATTTTACTAATAATGTGGAATTTTTTGGTAACTGCACCAAGAACAGAATGGACTTAATAGAGTAAGATGGATTCCAGTCACAGAAGCTGTAAGCCCTCAACCACTGATAAATCCAAGATAACTGTAAAATCAATGCAATTATCTAGATGTTTCCATGGCCAGACGGTACAATTTATAGAACTCCCAGAACATATTAGTCTACTTACATGAAGTAATATTTTACAAAATATTATCAAAGCGTATAACACATATACACAAGTAACAAATGTTAATGTTCGCATTTAAACTTACGTAAAAGTGATTTACACGTTTATCAATAAATATTGGCAAAAAAATTCCATCGTGAAGATTTGAATCAACGTTTATTGGTTTACGGGTCTGGTCATAATCTCCAGTTCTAAGAAGGTCTTTTTTTCCAGCTTAACCCCCATGCCCCAGTAAAGCACATCAAATCAATTGAACCGAGATGACGCACTTAATTCACCTTAAGATACAGTATGAAAAGGACTTTGCCGCTCGCAAATATATTGGGTCGCAGTGGCAGAGTGGGGCTCTTTTCTCTCCTATGAGACCAATCACATAGTTAATCCCAAGGTTTGGGGTGAGGACATAATTAGAAAACGCAAGAGATCGATACGATTTTAGATTAGACATATAACATTCTAGAAGGAATAGAGTGCAGTACTTCTATATTAGAATGTGTGTTGACTAATACTTTTTATTTTTATTTTAGTCAATCAAGTTGTTACTTTGATAAAGCGGGGAGACAATAAATTTTAATGGTGATGCATTCCAGGGCTGAAGTGGTTCATGTAGTGGAGATGTTGCTGCTGAGGGCTGGTTCAGGAGGATGCTCAGTTTTTGGGCCAATATCTGAACTTTTATTGTTCATCTTGGTATTAAATTAGGGACCAGAGACTTAAAAAGACAAAAACAGATTTACGTTTGCATGGGTAAAAGTGAATCCTTTCTACCTACCAAACAATTTATTAATTAAGACAAGTAAATTAATATCATGAAAAGTACAGCCTTCTCTACAGAATCCCAGTATTTACGTAATTTGCAAAGATGTAACGGAGTTAGTTGCCAACATTAAAGAAAATGTAGCTGACACACCACATCCATACTCAGAAAAGAGAGTGTTTCAAAGGTAATCGTTGGACATCTAGAGAGGGAGGTTTGGCCTGGTCAGCATAGACATGGATAAGGAGTCAGACAGTGTGTTATGACAAGCATCCCACATCTACAGCAATCCCCAATACTCTATTCTCCCAAAAATGGGGATTCATTGGCCCCAACGGCCCCATTGGAGGCCTTCCAAACACAATGGGACTTGAGGCATCTGCCCCTACCCCCCAACTATTTTTATGCCTTTATTTAAAAATATTGTGGTTTTTAAAAAGCTGTGTCTAACGTTCTATGCATTCTTTGGCCATATGATAATGTGGAGACCGTAAAACAGGCATAATGTGAGTTTTAGTATGATTCTAGAATACAAATCTAGCAGTAACTTTTAAGCCCTTAAATTGAACTGACAAATCTACTGTATTTCCAAGAGAACTGCGCTAACTATGAAACTAAGAGAAAAAAGTGCAGACAACGTCTAGTAATAAACGTTTAGTAAAGAAGGAGTTAAGAAACATATTACCATTTACAAACTAACCCGCCAGTGAAATCACTCAATTTATACCAATTAAGATGTTGCAAGCAACCTCGTATAATTTTGATTGCATAGCTCAGACTGATCAATAACTTTTAATTGTCACTTTTGTAAAGAAGAAAAATCTCCCCTGTTTACTGTGACGTTGAGTGTGCTTCAAAATGTTATCCTTTTTACTTTTGCCCATGCAAACGTAAATCTGTTTTGTCTTTTTAAGTCTCTGGTTACTAATTTAATACCAACATTTTGTTTAACGCTTAAGGTACAGAAAAGCCAATATTTTTTTTTAATGTTGTAAATCGGGAGAACAGGTGCCCTCTGCATGTTGGCCCCACGGACCGTATGTGATGCCAAGGTTAACTAGTTCTAGCTCTACCACCCAGATATTGTATAGTTGGCTCCACACTGAGCCTCTCGCTCCACAAATGACTCCAGAAAGATAAATCTTTCCATAGAGGAGCTAACGCCTGGTTGTCTTGTAGGTTACCTTAGTAAATGTATCAGGTTGTCACCTAAATAAACAAAAATGAAAACTGACCTGTCCTCATACTCGTACTCACTCATAATCTAAAGCTAAAGAAAGTGATGTATACTATCCTAAAATGACTAGGCCTGGGTTGGCAGGTCCAGGGAGATGGAAGCCCCTATAACAGGGAGCCATCACCATGTTCTGTGATCAGGCTTCTTGTGGCTCCACAGCTCAATGGCAGGTAGAACGGGAGATCATTGATGTCCATAACCGGCCCATTAACACTATGGAGTACCTGCCAAGCTCAGCAAAGCCTCCATAGTTCATGTGCGCCCGGTGCCGCACATTCTTAAAAGGCGCCATGACAGGACACAATGTCACACCCTAATGACACAGAGAGGGCATCTGCTGGTGCAGCCTTGGGCAGTGCCAAAGCTAAATAAAATAACGAATGTAATGTAATTGCCATTTAGAGGCCATGGGAAATAAAGAGAAAAAAAATGCATGGAGAGCTCTATCTTTGGTATAAGCAGGTGTTATATCAAGATGGCGTATTTAAATCTGGAAATTATAAATAAAAATACTAAAACAGAACATTTAAAATACTGACAAAGTGATTGATGGTTTTCAATTTTGAATTCAGTGTTATCTTAAATGTTATGAGTATAAGAAAAATTGCACTGTATTTTATAGCCATAAACCTCTACGAAGATAAACATTTGAAATGAATGCCAGCTACAATCCACGTATCTCTAAGAATAACTACCCAGACCTTGCGCTATAGTTTAGCAATTTCATTACTATGCCAGTTTATATATATATATTCATTGGGTACATATATATGCCCAGGGCAGTCTCTTCTTATACAGCTTTGACATTTCTAAATAAATTTATATATAACGGAAACCCCAACCATAAGACCCATTAATGTAATCAATTATTATTATTATTATTATTAACCAATTTTACTGGGAAAAAATAATACATTTTATTAAAAGAATGGGAAAAAAAGACAGACATATTTGCCATGATACAAAATATAACTTTATAAACACAAATAGTTTTTATGTTTGTTATTTTGAATGATAATTGCATGTTCCTGACTACATTTTCGCTTGATTCAAATATTATTTCACGGAATGGTTCATGAGTAATAGGAATCTAGGTCCTAGGTAGAGTAGCGTTAAATTTGGCAGGGTAAATGGAACAGTAACTTTAATCAGTGATTTTATATAAGATATCCAAGCTTACCCTGCAGCCTAAAACCAAGGGAAATCTCTGTTTGATGTACTGTCAGGCAGTCTTTCCTGTTCGGCAGAAAACCAACAGTATGACGGAGAGAAGCAGAACTCTTCTACGGGAAAGGAAAGGCATTTCCCTACTTTATCAAACAGGGAATACAGAATAATGCCTCTTACTCCCAAGACAACCAAAGTTTTGTTTACGAGAGTTAGCATTAGACCTCCGGTTTACTAAAACGTTGTCAATCACCCTGTTCTCGGCTTCCATAACAGGGCTCAGCAAGTCAGATTCTGAGCAGATTGGTAGCGTTCCCTCTGTCTGCAATTTAATAGCCTGTGCAAAATGAAGTATTTAACTGATCCCTTCCAAGCTCCAGCCTGTACATCAAACAAGCAGGTGCCCAGCTCAAGTAATTCAGCGGCTGTCAAAGCTGGCGAGGCAGCCAACATGAGGCTATTATCCCTTCCTACGAAACTTTTTGCACAGTTTGCATTTCATATAATACGATGCAGATCTTAACGCACTCGCTTACACTTTTCCGTTAAAAAGAGGGCTTTGAGCTCTAACGTCCCATTCGACGCCCACGTAACAGATTGCATGCTCTTCTGGGAAAATCAAGGGAAAAATCTGCAAGGTTGGATTCTCACTACCATCGTCCCTTGTAAAGTGTGAGAGCTAGTGAAATATGTCATTCTCTTAAATCATATTATCACTGTAAGAAATATATGTTTTCTGTGTTACCCATATATATATATATTATATATATATATATGTATACATCATTAAATATAGGTGAAACGTGTCTGGAACATGTATTTTTAATCATGTAACAGAGCTCTTAGAGAGGCCTTCTGGGATGATGTATAAGGAACAATCCAACAAGAATAAATGTATTCCAGTAGAGTCTATACAGGGCAATAGTTTTATGCTAACCGATATTGTAAACCTATTCTATCCTATGGTTAGGAGACAAGGTCCTTTTCTATATATATATACACATCACTAAATATAGGTGAAACATGTCTGGAACATGTATTTTTAATCATGTAACAGAGCTCTTAGAGGCCTTCTGGGATGATGCTATGTATAAGGAACGATCCAACAAGAATACGTTTATTCCAGTAGTGTCTATACAGGGCAATAGTTTTATGCTAACCGATATTGTAAACCTATTCTATCCTAACCTATGGTTAGGAGACAAGGTCCTTTTCTCCTCCATCTTTCCAAGAAGCATACGCTAGAGCACATTCTTAACGGAATTAACGGAACAAATAGTATTGGATGGTTCCAACTACCTATTCCAAAAGGCACACACATTCTACCTATACTGTAAATGAAATATTTGTGGTTTCCGTGTGTAATAAAAATCTATACGTGGGTTATAGGTACAACCCTATAAAACAAGACCAAAAAGGTACAACAATAAAGTCTGCAATCTATTTTGCATACAATAATCTTCTGTAATGAACTTGTAATCTGTTGTCTACGTAGCCACTCTCGATTACATTCTAGCAACTTCCAGGATCGTCTATTAAATATGTAAACTTGTGTAAACTTGCAAATGATGAAAGTTATAATCTTTATTATTTGTTCAGCCATATACAAAAACACAGCCCTCCATTTCTAGGCTAATAGAGAGCAATAGATACATTTCTTTTTTTAAGAGAATGGGTTTTTGGATAAGAGCCTGGGTTAGGTGAGAAATACATATTCCAGTTAATAATTCAAACTAAAATGTCAGGTACTATATGAACGATAAGCTTAGAGCTTTCTGAAAGGTTAGAAATTAAAACATGTTTATTAAAAGGACTGAAAAATCCAGAGAAAATTAAATTATCTGTTTAAAAGTAATTAAACTGTATGACATATAAATGTGGATTTGATGTTGAAGTGTCTCACATTTTAGCCAAAAAAGTGAATGTTTTGTATGTGCTTTTCAGATTTTTTTTCTCATAATTTTCATGTGACACTAAAGCACGCTCTGTGCTGTTTTTTTGTAAACTTTAAGGGTAAAAAATAAAATGTGTATTTCAAGAGGCTTCGATTAATCTTATTGCATGAGTGGAACGGCCCATTTAATTTGAACAATTTAAACAAATTGTAAAATTTAGATTTAGTGTAGCATTTATAAAAAAAAGAATATTTTCAGGTGTGCCGCTAAAGATATCGCTCAAAGGAGGCTTCAGAGCATTTCATTAAATATTGAATATCTCCATTCAAACAGTTATATTGTGCGCCATATTTTTTGAAATAACAGAGATGTATTTTGGCCACTACTTCACATGACATGTACGGATCGCACTCCTCAGTTTATCCGAGGAGTCATCAGATAAAAGAAATTCTAAACAAAAGCTCTACCATTAAACAAGGCACATTAACGTGGTCTGTAAATTAAACTTTTATTGCCCAATAAACTTTTACCGTCAATTACTTTGCCAAGAATGACTTCTGTGGGCATTGTAGCAACCACTGCAACAGTAATTCACCACGCCGATACAATCCTTATTTCACGCTGCCTTGTTGGGGCACAATAACTCCGTGAGGTTTATTTTGCCCTTTTTAGACTTATTACTGAATGTTCTCTTACTTTTCTCCAACTCACAAATGCTACTACAGTATTTATACATGCAGACAGCGTAAATTCAAGTATGTTATTTGGGTGAAGGAAGTTATATATGTGTTACCAGGAATTTTTACAGTAAAAAAAAAATAATAAAAAGTCGAATTGAATAATAATTATTATAAAAAATAATACGACAAGCTTAAAGAAAACATTAAATGTAAAAAATACAAAAAAAATGTATGAAACTATATTCCTACTTTCTGAATTAATTGACTATTTAGCCAATTCCTTTACTGGATGCTGTCAATTTATCAGATTAAGTTGCTGGCATTTTGCTAAATGATAATGGTTTAGTTACTTCATGGCAAAAGCGCAGGACTGGGCTCCAAGGACACGCGCCTGGATCTGCAGGAAAATGCAAAATCAAGCTGCGATTCTGATGAGAATAAATTTGATTTCTCCATAGAACAAGCAGTATGAATATCTAATAAACTCAGATAATCTTGAGTAAGTGCAGTTTCCTTAATGACCACAATAGCTCTGGACTATAAAATGATTTAATTATACTTATGTGCGATCGGAAAAACAAAAAAAAAGAATCGACTTTTGCTTACATAATAGATTTTTTTGTGCAAATTTTCTACAAATATCTGCTTTAGTATAATTGCTAACAGTGGCATAAGCCAAACTTTCATCAGCATATGCACGTAAATAAATGAGATCTCTAGAGCCTAGTCTAGAAATATATTACATTTTTCACCGGAGTTCAAAAATATCAATTTTCTATTAAGAAGAGCTGAAATATATAGAAAAGGGAAAAAAATACATTTGTAGATTCAATTTGGATTAAATAGAATTGTCTCAGCCTTGGCAATAGAAAAAGAATAATTTACTAATGACATAAATGGGGGGGGGGGTAAAAAATTTGATAAGTGCTTAGAATGTCAAATTCCTTCTGTTGTGATCTCCAGTTACCGGATACATCTGGAAATAAATCAGCAAAGCCACCAATAACCTTCAAATGTAAGAAGGTTTGTGGACTGCCGTAAAAAAACCATAAAAATATATTGGATATTGTTTGGTTTAGCAATGCATCTGGGTGATTATATGGAAAATAAACATTGATATCTTGTGCCATCTGCTTCAGTGTATACACACACAATGGGAATTGCATACAATGGGACCTATTTCATTCATCCTGCGATTTTCCGCGCATGCAGAATAGAAAAACAAGCATACAAATCGACAGGTTGTATCATTAGTGCAGTTACAACCAAGGATAAATCTTTTGTGGCATCTCATTTTGTGGGTCTTGCCGAGAATTTCTGAGGGCTTCATGGAGGGATTCACACGAAGGACCGTGAAGTGTCTTTCTTCGAGATGGATAGTGGTAGTTAAAAAGGCCCCGAGTCACGAATCTAACTTTTCATAAGAAAAATAAAACTTAAAAAAATGTATAGTGTAACAGCGTGACAATAAAAAACACTCGAATAGTTTGCAGGATTTGTGCTGAACTCTCCATCTTTTGGTAAATCCTCAAGTACTTCTTAGAATGGCCCAAATAGCCAACTGTTTTCGTGATGAGATTCTAAAAATATGGTTTTGGATTGTGCATCCTCATCCGGTCTGATGATATGTACTGAAATCTGAGGTACACTGGAGAGATCAATGTGTATTGATATGTGTAAAATATATGGGTAAGCTAGAGCTTTAACTCAGTTGGCTTGGGAATGAACTAGGAAGTGCAAAGGAACTGACAAAGTTAGGCTTCCTGGAGTTCTTCCTCGTTTGGGGGCATAGCTTCATGATCAGGTGGGACTAGCCACAGACCCTTAAATTAGGAGTAGGAATTAGGAGTTTAAGGGAGCAGGCACAGCCAAACACAGCGCCCCGCTCAGAGAATGAGAAAAGTGACTCGGAGGTGGCCGAGCTTTATCCCGAGACTACAGGTCAAACCCAGAGAGTTCCAGATATGTACAGTATGTTTCTAAGTGGTCAAAATAAATGTATAAGTCTCATTAGTGCTAGTAAGTAAAATTGTGCAAGCCTGTACCTTCTTCACCTCAAGTCCACCGTTAGTTACCCCACAGTTCTATGCGGGCAATCCAGCTGCATGGAGATATGAATGACTGGTGTTCCAGTTGAGTACTGGGAACGTGTACGCCACTGGGGTGCATTCTTGGTATACTCCTCCTGATTTACAATGGTACAAATAAAAGTTCAAATGGGATTAGTTACTTCTATCTGTGTAATGACAAGTTATGTAACATTTTTCTGTAGATATTTGGATGCCTTGAAATATCAAAGAAAATGTAACAGCTCCTTGGGAATAGGAGCAAGAGGCTGTCAATTAAACCTCATTAAAGCTCACGTTTAAACAACTCAACTGTAATGTGATGCACTATTTCATATTAATGTCTGATAAGGTATATTCTTATTATAAGTGTATGTCTTCCTAATTAATCGAGGTAATCAATTATTAATGTTTTATTCCATGAAAGTAATTATGGTCCCCTGTTTAATACATTTAATTACAGTGATGGTAGAATCCAGTTCCCTTTCAAAAGAGATACAATTCATATTCTTTATTCTCTTTATTTACAGAGATAATCGCTTTCATGTGAAGGTCTTCAATCGCCAGCAGTATATTGTGATACGCATGCAATAATGTATGGTGTGATGTAAGATATTATTGGTTTCCATGGAATAAAAATGAAGCACAGCATTGTACTGAAGAGCTTTCTGAATGGGTATTATTTGTTGTATTTTACTTTATACAATTAACTGTTGATTTTCTCAGCTCACTGTGTTTCATTTTATAATTTTGAAATGTAACAAGGAATTCATGGCACATTATCAGATAATGACAATAATCAATGCGAAGAATGACTTGCTCTGCAAAGGAGAACGTCTGAGAGTGGACAAAAGTGAATGCACACCAAATGGGAAAATTATAACTTAATTTTCATAATGAGCCTAACTGGGACACCGCCAGGTCCGACCCATCATCAGTTTCTGCCTTCTTCTTGCAGGGGATCGATGCTTGACCATGCCTACTCTTCACACACACTTTCCTCCCACTAAAGTCTGTCTGGAGCTAGCCTCACCCTTTCATGAAGCCACTCCGCAAGAGAAGGACGCTTTGTAGCCCACCCTGAGAGGTTTCCCAGTGGATTCTCTCTCTAGCGGAATCATCCAGAGACAGCACATAACCCAAAATGTATGGATAAGAAAAAAATGATTGCACCTATGATAGTTACCGTGATTTATCGGAAGCTATCCATGCTATCAAATTTGGTTAACTCATTTTATTTGTGATAAGGAATCATTAACCACATCCATACAAGAGAAGTCAAAGACAAGCTTTTAACTACATAAGTAATCTCCACATAATCCTCAAAGAAGGCTGGCATCAACAAACTTGAATGTATAATTTTATTCATTAGGAACTGGCCTTAGTTTGGGTTACAAACTCCTTTTTAATGCTCCCAAACTTTATCCCACACATAGAAACTGCACAGAAGCTGGGGATCAAGCAGAGAGCAGATCCCTGGCACCCTTCCTTGAACAGATGGTAGAAAATGGGAGGAATTTCTCTTCTGGACATGACTTTGACACAAATACTCCAGTTTTGGACATCATTTATTTTAAGTTCATGGAACAGAAAAAGAAAGCTTTCACTTCATAAGCTGGTGATAAGGCTCTATCCAGTCTTCAGCCAAATTCCCATAGGCATAAACAGGAGACTGGGCATGTTTCGAAAATGACAGAATTTACTCTCGGCTGACTGTATTACCATCAATACTTGGTCCAAGAAGCAGCAGAGGTTTCATCTCTAGAGGAGCGAACATTCACACGTCTTCTCACATGGAAGAGTCAATGTCGAGAAGGCAATGAAGGATCAGCAAGGAAAAAATACTGCATCTTAAGAACAGTAAATAATGAACCTATATATATATATATAATGGGATAGTCCCAGACAGCCTTACCAACAAAGAATGCTTATTTAAGTACACAAGTTTTTTTACAAGGCTTGGTAATCGTAGTGAGTAGCCCCATTTATGTCAACTTGGCCCTGAATGAAGAGACGCTATAACGTAAATGGAAACATAAGTTATGCTTTGTTCAAAGGAGAGCATGATTTTAAAATTAAAAATCAACTGCTAAAGATACAACCTCTATTATATGAATGCCTCGAGGCTGCTGTAGAATGTCGTCTGTATTTCCATAAGTGCACAAAGGTACAACCCATTGTCTCTTCTTATTATTAGAAACTGTACCTTTAAAGCTTCAACAAAGAAAAAACATGCAAACTATAACCTTATCCCTTTGTATTAGAACCATGAATCCTTGAACACTGTTCCTATTTGTTTAACAGACCTTCATAAAGACTTCATGAGTTTTAATTAGATATTACTATATGTTAAGGTGCCGACAATACTTCAAGGTTTTTGTTTTCTTTTTTTTTTTCTATTTTGCGCAGAGAGTTTGTAATAATATGGAGCTACATCTAGTGCAAAGCTCCGGAAAAACTGACAGCAACATGTTGAATTATTAAGGTATTGCGGTTCTGGTATAAATTGCACCTAGGAGTAACACAAGAAAAAAGGATGGGACAGGGGAAAAAAATGTTTAGCCCTGCCTTTTCCCCTCCTACTGGAAAACCATAATTTGGCAAGGGGTAAATCTATTCTGAATTGTCACCAATATTCAAACAGGGATCTCCACTGTGATAAAGCACCACCTGGAATACACAGATATCACTTTATGAGCAGAATGTGGAGTCAGTTCTAGACTGTGTGACCCAGAGAATTTGCAGATTTATGCTGAAATTTGTGCAAAAACCAGAGATTGAAGAAACATAGAATTTAATGTAAGATAAGAGTCCTTCAGCCCATCTAGTCTACCTATTTGTAAGCTGTAAAGATTTAAATCTCAATCAGTCCTTGGTCTCGCCTTGGTCTCAGGATAGTCATATGATATCCTCTTATGGTTAAATCTTTACAGTTCCCAGGTATTATTAAGATAACACATGGCTCATGTTATATCTGTGGTTCATGGCTGAACTCAGTAAGAACCATGCTCTGTGGAGTTCCTTGCAAGATCAACGTCAAACCCAATTTCCCAACGAAGACTAAGGACCTTCAAACACTCTTTTTGAACTAGCGAAATACACAGAAATCTCTATCACAAGATTCATCTTGGTCCATGATGGACTGATTTTTATTTCATGCAAAAAAAAGTATCAACATGACATTAATTATGTTTCCTTACTCTTTCAGCAGTAGTTAACTCTTGATTTCTATGGGAATATCAGAAAACCAATAAAAGTGATATAATTGGTTTTTCCCCTCTATGTCAGGCTGTAATTAGACATAAAAACCTTCTACTCAACTTTAAAAGGATCAACTGGTAAGTACATGGATTTGATCAGGTTTAAACATCTTTGATTAACATTACTACAATTGGCTTGAGGAATTAATATAGTGACTCGGGTCTACAGTTCTTTTAGTAGAAAATCTATTCAGGGAGAGATCATTAGCAAAATTGGTGATTAATTTTAATGTTCCAGTATTTTGAACAAAAGAATTTACATGAACATTAAGGTGACTGCCTTTGTAAGGAGACTTATCTAAGGATGGATAAGTAGCTATTTATCTCACAGTCCCCAAAAGGAGGAACAGGTGGTAACTTAAGTTCAATAAATCTCTTTGTTTGCCAACACTAATGACCTTTCCAATCTTACATCCACTTTAATTACTCGTAGTGAATTTATTTTAGTATTCCAAGGCTTGGCAACATTAAAATATTAATAAGCATAGCAGGTTTGGAAAAAAAAAAAGATGGTGCCAAAAAGGCATTGCTATGATTCCTTCTTCAACCAGCCTTGAACTATGTATAAAACACACACAAAATATCACATACAAAGTAAAAACAACATGAATATGATAAATGACTTTAGGTTAATCAAAACAATCAAATCAACAGCTAAAATTTCATAGAAGGAGAAGTGTGTGATCTGCTGAAGTTGAAAAAGTGCTTAGTAGTGTTTGATTTCAAATAATGTGCTGTTTCTTCCATTAAAAGGAATGAAATTAAATTAAACTTTTGAATTTGTAGTGTTTGCTCTGTAACAGGGGTCACATTTTTTTTATTTCAAAGGAGTGCTATGAAGATAGATCAGATCAGAAGTCATTTTGGCAATTCTTGAGTCTGAATCTATTAGAAGCGACCAAGGATAATTAGGAACCGCAGCTGTATTTATTTACAACGTTGGAAGGTTCATGGAAGACCGTCTCATCCAACATGAATACATTTATGGTCTCCAGTACTCTAGCGTTAGATATGCTAAAATAATACGCTTAAGTAACCTTTCCTTTGAATTTTCAAAAACATATATCATTTGTATCCATCAATTGAAATCTCTGTCTATTGGACATAGGAATAGGGTTGCCATACCAGCCATTTTTTTTTCAGAACACATTTCCATTGAGGCTGGCCAGCATGGGGGGCGGGACTAGCTCCTGGCAGCCTGAAGTGGGTGGAGAGTGGGCATGGCCAAACAGCACTCCCTTGCCCAGAGAATGAAAAAGCTGACCCGGAGACCCAGGGAAGTAGTCACTCCGCGACTCTGGGTCAAACCTAGAGAGTTCCCAGACACGGCAGTGAATATCACAAACTTTCGAGTTTACAAATAAATATGTGTAACACTATTACAGTCAGTCTTTGGAACTTCATCATACTGAAATAGAATGTTTTCTTAAATAAATGTTTATATCTGGCCCTATAATCAATTTTCCTGGTCATATTTTCCTGCTTTCAAAGTGCTCTTTAAATCAAATCGCCGCGATAACCTCTGAAATCCACTGAGCTAATTATAAAAGTAATGAAAATGTACTGTTTCCTTCCTCCTGTTTTTCAATAAATCCATACAAGATACATTTTGTCTTTATTCGCTGTCAACAATTCAATATTTTTTTCCAGCTAGTTTTTATTACTAAGCTTTTTAGACACAAGTTCCATTTCCCCCCCCTCCACTCCTCATTAATAATAATAGTCAGTGTTTAAATGATACAGGTAACTTAACGTCATGTAGAATAGGGTGTTTTATTTTTACAATAATCTGCCTTTAGTACGACAATGCCAATTACCTTATCCGTGACTTTGGACTTCGCAAATTAAACATTTTCCCCTCAATGGAAATTGAAAATTCCAATGCCTCCTTAGCTTTTTAATTATTATCTGATAGTTTTTCACAAACCAGCTAACTAAGCATGCCCCACCCCAAAAATGGCATTGTTTCATTGGATTATTTTTATTAATGAAACATTTTGTTAACACAATGATTCTGATATTATGTAACATGTGTTATTATAATGCAATATATGGTTACACATAGAAAATTATAATTTTAGGTAATTTAAGGTGCTGTTCCGCCGACTATGCTGAACTTAACACTTGAATTAATCATGTAGTTTTTTTCTCATTCATTTTTGTCGAGAACGTGTGCACAAAAGCAGGTACAGGTAGATGAAAAAAGTTTCATAAAAGTTTTTGTGATTAAGCCTCCAGGAAAAGAAGAATATATTTCTGTTAAGGGTTATTGGCTTATAATTTGTTTACATTTGTTTTGTATAAACTCTCATCTTGTCCATGTTGCTTCATAGATTTCCATATATTACAAGAATAATATGTATGTCAAAGGCCCAGACCTTCCATTAAGGCTAAGTGGCAATCGTTTTTTTCTTATGTTCAAGAGCAAACACAATCCAGAGCAGAAAAAAAAGCTAGAAATCCTATGACGGACCCAATATGTCAATAAGATAAACATTATTTTACATGTATCGTATACACTTTCTCATTCTTCCTCTACTATGCTTGTATACAACAAAAATCAATAAATAAATGAACACATCGCTCTTCCTGGGGAGATCGTGTGTCTGTCTATTTTCTATTAACATAAGGTGTGTGTTTTGTGTAGTGGCTCTTCAGTAACCACCACATACTTCATCTTTAATTGTGTTCATTGCTGATTACTGATAAATCAATGACTTGAGTTTTTATGTATCTAATAATTTTTAAAGCGGTAGTGCCACCGTTTGTTAATTCACCATTTCCATATATCATAGATATACAAAAAAAACATAACTAGTGATAATATAAAAAATACATACTAAAACAGAAAAAAAAAGTCCAGAATTTCTTATACACAGTAGGTCGCAGAGCTGAAAAATCACCCATGTTCATCCACATCATACCCCACATACATATTTTTTATCTGTTTAAGAGGGTCTGGACTTAAGGGGTTTAGAGGGGGCTCTATAGCCCTACATTGCTGATTGCAATACATACAATCCGCTAGTAGGGGGAGCAATCAGGGATTTCTACAGGGTTTAGAAAGACCCTGGTGAGTCTCTCCTGTCATCCAGTGAACCTCTAATCTGTGTCAGTAGTGACAGCCTGATCTCCCATGTAATGGCAGCTTTTAGGTACGTACAGTTCTAATTTGTTGTAGAATATAATGTTTCCAGGCTGTTGTATTTTAGCCATATGAATATGTTGTTCTAGCTGTGATATCTAAGCACAGAAAGCACACAGAATAGCTCAGTCCTAACCACCCATCTGGACGCTCTGACTAATGAAAGTCTATGGAGGAACAGACTTCATTAGCGTTGCCATAAAGAGTTGGCTCAGTGTGGTATTTGAGCAGAGAAAGACACCCAGAACATCACATGACTGAAAACAATGGTAGCCTCCATGTTTGTAGGAAGTTCAGAGAAACAAAAGGGGATGAAATCAGGTTTTTGTCAAATTCCATGGGACTTCCCCTTTACATTTATATTTGGATAATCTAAAGCTTGCTGCACATATTTACTATTTAAACTGGAATTCAGTTTGAAAACAATATTAAGTTCCTACATTTTTTAACAATATTTATAAATGCAGTATATTGTGAAGGAGACATCTATGATCTGATATATATATATATACTATATAATTAATACAGAATGGTAAAAAAATTTTTATATATGGTTGAATGCTTAAAATGACCTCTGCTGCATTACTGTGGAAGTCACTTTAAGTTACTATAAATTGTAATACCAGGCCAACTATTCAAAGAAAAGGATGTATAGCCAGATAAGCTTTCAGAACCACAGAAGGACATTTGAAGATGAGAACTCTGAAGTCTTGAAAGCTCACCTTGCCCTGTGAAGACCGGTCCGCTAGAAGATATCACAATCATTTTTGCACTGGATACTATAATTCTAAATGTATCTAGAATTTCCGTTGGTTAAATATATAACTAAAATGTTTTATTTATCCTGCAGAACAATCACATTTATTAACAAGGTTATTAAGAGTAACAATGTCTGCATCTAAATTGATCTTTATGAAAAATATAGGGTTCTCACTGGTACAAGTTTCATTTTACTTTTAGGTTTTATGGACCAAATAAAATGTGAGACAAACCAGATTAAAGAAAAACTGTCACATTCAAGATGATCGCCAATCTTATTTTTACACTATATATATAGAATATTAATCGTGTTTAATTATTCTTCCTGCATCTTATACAGTTTATTTAAACCGCGGCTTGGCCTAAGATATGTGCGATAATATCTTACACCATGCTTGCGCCATACTTACCGACAGTCCTGGTTTTTGTCGGAAAGCTTCCATTTTCAGGCACTCTCCTGCACTCCATGGGTAGCTGCGACTTCAGGTCGCGGACCCCCTCCCTTGCAATACACCCAAGAAAGGTGAATAGATTGAATTGAACTGATATGTTCGGGGCAGGTTACTCTGCTACGCTGGTTAGCATGAGTGAGTGAGTGAGTGAGTTACAAGCGTCCTACATGGGCTTGCAATTGGTTTACAAAATAATCTCTTTTTCACTGATGGAATATGGAAAGTGATAGAAAATGTACTATGCCTTGGATGTCAGAGCTGGAAAATAGCAATAAAACGGAACAAACAAAACTAGTAATACCAGATATAATAAAAAAAAAAGTGTTATTTTTAGTATGCCATTTATCTAGGGATGTTAAATATCGTATATTTTTCATTAATCTCTAGGGAAGTTGTAGCTCTTAAAATGTAAGTTTACAGTTGCAGAACGAACGTTTATCGCTATTAACCCATTAGACTCCTACAGTTACAATTCAGACTGCATCTATAAAATTCATAAGCTGGGAGCGCATGTGGATTTTCATTCAAAAATCAACAAAATGGATAGCAAAAATGGTGTTTTGTCTTTCCATCTGGTACAAATCTTACCATTTGCTCCAACTATTTAGTTTTGTACGGATGCCAATTTTGTTTCCTTTTTTTCATCATATATTCGGTTCAGACTACAATAAATGTAAAAGGATGACAGGTGTGTCATCGCTCAACAGTTAGTCTCAAAGATGCCGACCTTTCACATTCCGAGTGTTGTTTCGCTTCTCGGCATTAACAATCTGCCACAAAACAGCAGGGCAAATAATAATTGGATAACCTTTTGCATATTAATATGCTCAATGGTCTAGGATCCAGAACAGAAGATATTATCTTTTTAACACCGCATGAAGGAAACCAATATTTGCAATGCTTTTAGCAATGTAAGGATACTAGACAAATAAAACAGTGACGCTGCATAACATAAATAAAATTAATCTTAAATTCCTTTTAAATAATACTGGTCTTTAACAAAATTATTCACATAAATATATATATAGTGTTTACTTTTTTTGTTAATAGGTATTTATTTTTTGTTTACTTTTTTGTTAATAGGTTTTGCTATTAACTCTTATTTAGTCTTATTTTTCTTCCATATTTTGCTTTTTTCACCATTTTTTCTAATATCTAGAATTCTATTTTTTCTTTTGGACATAGAAAAATACAGTTTGACAGCAGATAAGTACCATTTGGCCCATCTAGTCTGGACTAATTGAGGGGTGTTGTTATTGAGTGTCTGCTTTTGCAACAATATGAACAAAAATGTAAAGAATCAAACAATTATTTAAGGGAATATATATGAAATTCAACAGAGCTAGGAATTATGTCTGCAAAGTTCTAGTATAAGAGTGTTAAGATCAGCAGAGCAGGTGGACCAGCACAGTAAAGGGCAATGTAATACAGGATAAAATATATGACAGCTTTGTATGATTATTCTTCACATAGAATAGATAGTAATTTGTGTTTTTGAATTATTTCAGATACTTTTTTGAGTATATATTTTTTTAATGTAAACTTTTGTTTATCATTATTAATTTAAATAAATAAGTATATTTAATAGGTGCCATGGTGTTGTATATTATCTCAGCCCAGTACGAATTAAGAATAGAATTCTGTTTTGTTTTGGACTGGGGCAATGAATGTAGTTATCTGGATCACACGATGATGGAAAGCAGGAGTGTCACTAGCACTAAATAGTTATCATCAGCCTATTATCAACCGGAGAAAAGTCTTGGTGAGACGGTTGTATTTTTCATCCATCTGGATACCGCGATTTAAATAAGTATTCCCAGATGGTTTATTTGCCTCAAATAAACAACTAAGCAGTAAAGTAGACATTGCCTGATTCGGCAGAAAGAAAGGTGCTTGTGATCTACAGGGTGAGGGTATCTTTTAAAACGGATTCAATCAGGTTTTCAAACTACAAAAAGTAACTTTCAGTAACACTCTATAAATAAAGAGCATTGTTATTTGATGAAGACAAATGTCTTACTGGAACAGTTTTCACGTGACGGAATCGTTTCTTGATGGTTTATCCGAAAATATATATAGATAATCGCAATATGGTGTATGTAAACAGAAAATGTGTCTTGAAATAAGATAATGCAAATAAAATACACTATTAAATGGCCTGCTCATTAATGTCAATTTGGCAATTTTAACCCCGTAAGGACAATGGGCCGTTCCTAAACCCATTGAAAACAATGCATTTTGAGCCCGTACATGTACAGACTGTCATTAAAGGGTTAAATGGTGGTAAATGATGATTCTAAAAGTTATAGCAATCACCTTGTTGCAATTTTAGGCAGCACCAATCTAATTAATATTTAGTATCTGATAATTTCTTCTAACGGAACAAAACAAGGGTTTTCCCCAATCTTTACCAGGCTACTAGAGCTAGAGATAGCGACCATGAAGTCTTTACCAAAGTACGTATACACAGGGCCGGACTGGTGATGACAAGGCGGCCCTGGCTCTTTAAGGCCAGCGGCCACCTGAAGGCGTGAGTGAATGTGTGGCGCTGTCGGCCAGCAGACCACCGAGCCCGATGGCCAGTCTGAGGCTGTATACACATCTTAGAATATTAAAACACGGATTTTTGTGTACTCATATCATGGAAATTGTAACCGGAATCGTTCTCTGAAACCGCGGACAGTACGAATTTCTTCCGTAAAATAAATTAAATTAAGCAGTCTTAAATTATGACAGAGATAAGTAATTTCAGATTGAAGTCAGGTTTTGGGTCCCCCTAACCCCTCCTTAAGTCTACAACAATAGTTTCCCCTAAAGTCAGGAAAGGAAGTCTGGGTTGTCTAAATTACCCCTCTTGGGCCTTTCAAAAGAGCTATGGCAGCTGGTGCATGATTAGACAGGATTAGTCTGTGGTCCTTTTCTGAATATAAATAAGACTGTTTTTATTAGGTAATTATTAGGCGTCTCAGCATACATGTACGCCAAATCACACTAACGATAAAACTCAGGGGTTAGAAACGACAAGAATCGTGCAGGGGGAAAATCGAATTAAATTCTAAATTCTTGATCTGAAAACATATATGTAAGGTAACTAAATTAACATCTGAAATAAGCATTGCTATATAGAGTTCATTTCGGAACCGTTTTGCTTCATTTGGTACTTCATTATATTAACCATTCTTAATATCGGGTATCAGGGCCATAACCCTTTACCTGCCAGATGCGTGAAGTAAACATAGACATTTTCCCAGTTGACTTTGCTTTCCAAAACCTCTACGAGAAATTATATTAAACAGAGTATTTATGATCATTAAAATAAATATCAAAAAGCATCAATGAGCTTTCATGAAAAATGTAGTTTATTTAAGTTCAACGGCCGGATCATTTTCATTTCCATTATAGGCCATCATTATTTCTGGCAACATAACCATAAGTCTTTGATAACTTCTGTTTTTCACTGCAGGGTAGAAAACATTTGGTCAGCAGTTTATTGTAATGTAAAAAAAAAAAAGTTAGCAACATACGGCTGATTTTGGAATAAATTGTATAATTTCTATATGTTGTTTTGTTGTGTGTCTTTGCAAAGCAGCCTAATTTAAAAAAAAAAACTTACATTTGTTTTTCAAAAGAAAGTAGAAAATGGATACTTTATAAAATGGGCTTTTCTCAAGTTATTTCCCTATAGTATTTTTTTTTTTTACTTTTACCCATTTGCAATATTTAATATATATATATTATATATATATTACTGTTTATTTTTATTATTTTTTTATCTTTTTTTATCTTTTAGCAAACAATAGCATTTCCACAAAAGATAGACATCTATGTTTGTTAGGTGTTTTTTTGTACATATCAGAGAGATAAGGTATTTTTATTATAATACTAGTGTGTTACACAAGCCTATTTGTATACTATGTAAAGCGGAGTGAATGCAGACTCTCGCCCAGTGCCTGCCTCACTTTACCTGGCTCATCAGCAGCAGAAGAGTATGAACAGGGCCTGGGCCACCTAAAACATATGGTGGGAGAGCCCAGCTTGGCGCGTCAGAGCTGGGGTCACATTGGCTTACACTCAGCACAGTCAATTCATCTATAGACATATGTTCTCCATCTCAAACAAAGAAGGATGTTCTTCAGCAAGGGCTGTAAAACTCTAGAATACACTACCTATGGAGGTGATGCCACCAGTAATTTCAGGGCTTCTAAAATGGTATATTTTTTTCCAAGGAAGTGCCAGAAACAATATTCCTCCCCTTCATCTGTATGAAAGCAGATACATCTTAGGTTGAAAGAGATGGATGCTTCTTATTTTAAACTCACTATTATACAAGAAATAAATCTGAACGACACACATACCTTTAAATAGTTAATCGGTACTTTGCGCTTTGTGGTATACACAGCAGTCTTGATATCTAAATCACTACTATTTACAGCATAATTAAGATGTTTCTCCACTTACAATACTCTCAAAACTGCTCCTGCCTGCTCTCAAATGATCTCACTATTGTTGAGTTGCTGTCAATAGGCTGGGATATCTCAGCGCTCTCTAGAGATTCTTCATTCATGCCAACTTGACTTGATTCCACTCAGTTATGCGTTATGCGCTGTGGTTAATATATATACCCAAATGGATTTAGGCCAGAAGCCGCACCGAGTATGCCTATCTCTTATGTCCACCTTTCTTAATCACATCAGTAATTCAGGAACTCCTTGGAAACCGACATATATTGAGAACCGAGTTCTTACTTAGAAAAGCGACAGATAGGGAAATATCTGCGAATTAAATAAATCCTTCAACGTAAGCGAATGGCTTCAAGGTTTAAAAACAAAACCTACGGAGACCAAAGTAGAACATTTTCCAAATGAAGATTTTCTTAAACCAAAGAAAAATCTAGTGAGACATTTTAATAATTTCCAAAATCCTACTTTGCATGCTTTATTTTTCTAAGCAAAAAATAAAAACAGACATAGTGAGACATTTGAATAATATAATAAAAATTAATAATTTGGATGCAGCGTTTTCTTAAACTATAATACGCTTATCTTTCTTTTTCATGTCTTTGGACGGTATTAGGAAAACAGAAAAATAATGTTTTCGCTGCACCCCTTCATCGCATGAGGGTTGTGTACATACGATGAACATACTGTTTTAAACAGGAAATGTTCAATAGTATATTAGAAAACATACTCGCAGAAAAGAAAGGAATGACATCCTCCATGCTGGGCAGAAAAATATGTTTTGATAGGCAATTAAATGGGCAGTGATTTTTCCCTAGAGATCAGTAAACAGTGCAGAGTTTTTCCAGATAAATTATTTCATAATGGCCGTGTCGGAGGCATGCAAGACAGGCTGATGTACAACTCAGCCGAAACGGGGCTAAGATAAGGGGCTTTTGCGCAAGGGGTGCTTCACATGGAAATACTCTGCAGAGCCCAGGGAGGCCTTGTGTTTTTGGTAGGTGGGTTGACATACAGCGACATATCCTAAGCTGAAAGGTCCAGGGGGTCTCCTGCCAAACGCGGGGTCTTGGGCATGTCCCGCCTTTTATTGTGATGCGGATCCTGACAAGGAAAGAGCCGCTGGGGCGCTGCGGTGCTGCCCTATATCAGGCCTGGGGCAGCATTGAAGGTAAATAACATAAAAGAAGAACAATAATTGAACTGTTATTTTAATTTCAGAAACAAAATCATTTGTCTTCATTGTTTTACATATGCAGTAGTTACGAAGACCTAATTTTTTTTTGTATAGCTGTATTTGCGGCAAACCATCTGTAATCCTAGACTGAGAGTCAACAGAGGCTTCCAAAAGACTTCATATTAACATACGTTCCTTTCGCAACGTATAGACTTCAAAGTGCTGACCCACTTCGATAAAAAGATTAATTTCCACCTCTAATATGCCAAACAAATAAACTGAAGCAGTCCTTTTCTTTCTTTCTTCTGGGGTCTCTTTAAAGTAACTTTTAAGAACTTACAACAAAAATTAAGAATGAGACAAAATCTTGCATAATTAAAGATTTATTTTTCCTTCAACAGCACTACTAGGAATAATATTTCTAACCCTGCATTCAGTTACTAAAGTTTCACATTCAGCTATGTTGATGGAACAGCACCGCTTCACTGCAATGGTGTTATGGTCTAGCTGCTTTTCTGCTGCATTGCTGGAGGCTATACAGCCTGGCTGGGTTGCCATGGCCACTCCTGTCACTCCTGTGACTCAGCTCATTGTCCAGCCCACAGCCAGCCCCTTTTGGCTATTTAAGCAGCTAAACATCACTTCCTCCTTGCCCTTGTGTTGTTTCCGGCTCCAAGTGCTATTGCTGTGTTCCTGAATTCCTGTGTATGACTTGGCTTTCTCTGACGTCCATCCCGGCTCCTGATTCCTGGCTTGTTCCTGACTTCGCTGATCTCTGTATTCCTGACCCCGGCTTGTCTGAGTATCTGTCTTGGTTCCTGACCCGGCTTGTCTTTTGGTATATGCTTTTGGATCACGATTTGGCTTTGTTCACTATTGTCATTACAATAAAGGTGATTGCATTTTACGTTTTGTGTCCGTCTGGT